>JAAGAY010135195.1:0-11470 GCA_011801015.1 Ardeotis arabs
TGCACCGCACCGCAGCGTACGGCAGTGCCGCACCGTGTCCCTCCAGGAAAGACAGGGAGAAACCCTTCAGCAGGGCCTGCTGCCACAGGACAAGGGGTGATGGGTTTAAAACAGAGGGAGGTAGATTCAGACTGGATACAAGGAAGAAATTTGTTACCCTGAGGCAGCCAAACCTCCTGGGACGTCCCCAGGGATCGCAGCGAGAGGCCACGGGCAGCTCCTCTCCATCGGGAGCTCCCGCCAGCACGAGGGCAGGAGACCCCGGGTCAGCGCCCCGGAAGGGAGCTGGCGGCTCTAAGCAGCCTGGCAGGAGGCTGAACCTCCGCACTCAGCTCCCTGCGAGGAAAAACAGGGCTAAGAAAATCCCAAGGATGTGGGACGAGCGACTGCGAAACGCTCGGGGCACACACTGAGGCAGGGAGGGTGGTTTTCCAGCCTGGAAACCTGGAGGGAGAGCAGGGCACCCCTCCTTCCCCAGGAGGAGCCCTGACCCCAAGCCTGACCCCCACTCTAAGGCTGAGCGCGTTCCCCGTGCACACAAAGGTGAGTCGGAAGCAGGCGGCCCGGTGATGGGGGAGAGGAGGAGACTGGCCGCGCCACGCCAGCCCGCTCGGACAGCGCGGGACGCTGCGTCGTGCGGCCCCGAGCCCGCGGAAGGCACCCAGCGTCCCCTTCCCCCGTCCCAGGGGAGCCCCCAGCCCCGCAAACCCGGCTGCGAGGGCTGGAGGACGGCTGCTGCGCGCGGGCAGGCAGGGAACGCCAGCCAGGAGGCACAGAGCCTCCCGCTCCTTCCGCTGCTCCGCAGAGGGACGGGGACCCTGCAGAGCTCGCACCCTGCGGACAGGGAACGGAACGGCAAAGCGACATGAACTCAAAACGCAACAGCTCCGCTCTCCCGGGCCCTCCCAAGCGCCGGCTCTGCTCCCGGCGCCGTCCCTTCCCGGGGGACCAGCGGCACCCTCGCGGCTGCGTGCTGCACGCCGCTCCCGGCTCCCCCTCCAGCGTTCCTGGCTCCCCTGCGGTGAACCCGAAGACGAACTGGCCCAGCACCCAGAGCTCGGGGCAGGGATATTTATAGAGGGCTTGTGCGAGCCGCCGCCGCCTCCCCGGGCTGCTGCGGCTCGGCCGCCGGCTGGGTGACGGCGCTGCCGAGGAGCCGGGCTGAGACCACGCGCGTCCACCGACCGCGTTTGTGGTACGCTCGGTACCGCTGGGAGCTCGGCTCAGCCGCCCCGCCCCGCCAGCGCCGGCACAAACAGCCTCACCAGTGCCGAGCGGGACAGGAGCGGCGGGCGCAGCGCGGAGGGTGCCCGCCAGCCCCACCGCGCTCACGCAGCCCGGGGTTTGCATGCGAGTGGCGCCTCTGCCTTCGCACTTGCTGCACGAGATGCTTTCCGGAAGCCGCCGGCGCCGCCTGCACGCCCTGCGGAGCGGGCCGACGGCGGTGTGGGCCGCTGTGGGGCAGAGCCCAGTGAGACCCAGAACCCAGCTCCACCGAGGGGCCCGAAGCAGCCAGCCCGGCAGCCACCGCGCGCCCGCCTGCACGTCCGCCGGCCGAAACGCGGCCGCGGGCGACGCCAGCCGCTGGGGCAGGGGGAGAGATGTTTGCAAACAAGAAGTGAAACCGCTCTGCTCTGCTGCACCGCTCATTGTCTTCGCCGGGGCAGGGCCAGCTGCGGAAGGAGGGTTTCAAAGGGCACGCGGCCGCGCGGAGCGGAGAGCGGCTGCCAGCCAGGGAGGGCAGCGCCACGCCAGCCGCGGCCGAGCGCGAAGGGCTGGTGCTTCGGTCACTCCGCAGCTGGAGGCTCTCTGGCTCCGTTTCCCCTTTTCTCCTGAGCCCCCTCCTCCGCTTGGCCCCTTCCCCTCCTCCTCCCAGCCTGCTTTCTCTTTTCCTCCCTCCCGCAGAGCTCTATTTTCCTTTCTCGCGATTTGCCACCTTGCAACTGGAAACCGCCTGTACTTCCCCATTACGAGCAAGTTCCCCAGCACCTTCCTGCCCTTGCAGAAAGGCAGTTGCAACACCGAGCCCCGACGAGCACGAGGCTTTTGCAAGAGCAATTCCTGTCACTCACGCGCTGAAACTCGGGCAAACCTGGGGAGCTTCTCCCCCTCGGGCAGCGCAGAACAGCGGTGCCCTTCCTCCCTCCAGAGCCCCAGCGCGGCCCCCGAGGGGGCTGTGCACGGATCCCCCGCTCCCTCCTCCGGAATAAGCTGGAGGAAGGCTGGGTCCAGCCTTCCAGCTCCTCACAGGGAGTTTGTCCCAGAGACATCCCAGGTTTGGCTCTGCAGAACCCGAAACCCTCTGGGGACCCTTGGTGGCTTCCCCTGCTCCGGCACCCTCTGCCAAAGAGGAGAGGATGGGACAACGCGGGACCAGAGTCGCTCCCCTCGCCCGTCCCCTCCTGCCACCGCCACCTCCAGGGCCGGGAGTGGCAGAGGTGAACAAAAAACCCCACAGCCAGCACCAAGGGAGCCAAAACCTGGCCCCAAGATGTCGTGACCCACGCGACCGCTTACGCCCTGCCCTACCCAGCCCTGCGAGCCTCCAGCCCGGCCAGCGCAGGAGGCGCTGCCCAACTTCTCCCTGCTCCTGCTGAGGCCGGCAGTTCCCACCGGCCACTCGGCTCGCGGCCAGGAGGATGTGGCCACAGCATCGCGCTCGCCGCAGCCTCGTGCAGCCCCGCCGCCCCTCCCGTGGCGAGCCAAGCAAGCCGCTGGCGCTGCAGGAGCCGGGCCAGGCTGCCGCCGGCCCTGGGAAGCGGGCGTGCAGCCCGAGGAACCCAAACAGCGGGATAAGCCCAGGAGACCCTGCCTGGCCCAGAGCAGCCGTGGCCCCGCGGGAGCGACCCGCAGCAGGAGCCCAGCCGGCGCACCACGGGACGCCGACGGAGGGACAGGGCAGATCTGCAGGGCGACGATAAGGGCCAGCGCCCGCTTATCAAAGGATGCTGCACGCGGCCGGCGGCGTGTGAAGCCCTTGGCCCGCTTCGTCCGGACACATCAATCTGAGAGCCCCGCCACCGCGCGGGGCTTTCCCCTCCGGAGGAACTCACCCGTCGGGCGACAGCTCCATCTGCCGACACGCAGCCCCGCAGGGAGCCGGTGCAGGGGACGCCACGCTCCCGGGCAGGGGCTGACGAGCCCTGGCTCCAGGTCAGGGCTGGCCCCAAAGGGGTCCTCGCTCTGCGGGGTGACACCCAGCTTTGGGGGGCTCCCCTCCATCAGCAGGGCCTTTCCAAGGAAGCCGCGCTGGGTGGTGGCACCGTGCAGCAGCCCCCAGCCCAAGCGAGTCCTGCGGGACTGGGGTGGGCAGGTTTGCTGTGCCCCTGCGCCCGTGCCCGAAACAAACGTCACGGACTGGCCGTGGACGTGCGGACACACAGGACAGACACCAGACAGCCGCGCCAGCGCCTCCCACCTGCCCTCCTCAGCTCCTCGGGAGCGAGCAAGGAGTGACTGCTGAACTCCTGTTACCCCTGTACCACCAGAGACAGCGGATCGCTTCCCAGCAAGTGAGGGGAACCCCAGGATCTCCAAAAGTCCCTTCCACAGGGCACCCTGCAGCCAAACAACTGCTGGAAGCTGCTTTTCCAGGTCTCTGAAATAAGCCAGCCCGGGGATGGGCTCGGTGAATTGCCGGAAGCGGACAATAAACAGACGTGACGGAGCAAAGCCTCAGCCAGGCGCTCTCCGTCTCTCCGTAACTGGCTGGGCAGATCCCACACACCGCGCTCGTCCTGCTCCTGCGCGGGCAGCGCATGCGGGCGGACCCCGAGCACAGCACCCGCCCTGCCCTGGACACCGTCCCTTCGGAGAGGCGTGCTCCCAGCCCTGGGATGGGGGCACACACCTCCGACAGCTTCCCCTGAAGGTCTCTGCTTCACAAAGAGATCCCCCTCCTGGGGCAACACAGTCCAGGGACCCCAGGGACCCCCCCACTGCGTACCGGGGACTGTGGGGATCAGCTGGGCGAGGTGCATCCCCAGGAGAAAAGGACAGAGAGGTCCAGGGAGCCCAGAGACCCAGGCAGAGCCCAGCGTGCAGGAGGCACGCACGTGCAAAAGCCGCTTTCACACACGGCGTTTCACAGCCGAACGTCCCGCCCTGCCCGTCTGCGGCTGTGCCGGTGCCCGCGGCCCAGCACTCACCCCGCAAACCAGCGCGGCACCAAAGCTGCAGCCGGGCGACGGAGCCAGGAGCCCCTGGCCGGACCCTCTGCCTGCCCAGCTGCACCACTGGCCGGTCCCTGGGCCCACCAAAACCCTCCCAGAGAACAAGACCCCCGGCCAGCCGGCGCGGCAGGACAGCACGCGAGACCCCCGGCCAGCCGGCGCGGCAGGACGGCACGCGAGACCCCCGGCCAGCCGGCGCGGTGGGGAGCGCTCAGCGGCGAGCGATGATTCCCGGAGGAAAGGGATCACACAATGCCTGCTGCTGGCAGCTGCTCCCGGTTTGTAGGACCAGCAGGTTCCCAGTTTCCCAGCACAGAGAAGCCAATTTCAGCTCAGAAACAGGCATCCTCTGGCAAGGAGAAGGGGTCAGCAAACCCCACCCACGACGATACTAATGAAGCGGTTTTCAAATGCCAGCTCTGAGCGAAAACTAGAAAATAGGAAATTAAAAGATTCCTCCCCACTTCGTCTGGGTAAACCACAAATTTTGGTGATGGCGCTTCCCAGTTCCAGCCGGTGGTGCTAACTCCTTCAGCACCCGGCTAGGGTTAGGTCACAAGCAAGCGACAGCCAAAGCCCTCCACCGCCAGCCGAGAGCCCCCTCCCCAGCCCCCAGCGCCGCACGCGGAGAAGAAAGGAAAGTTTCTGTACCTCGGGACTTACTGTGTGTTTCTTAGTCATTCTCCAGAGGATGCACGTCAGGAGCATGTGGCCCAGAGCCGACGTGATAAAGACGATGAAGGCATTTTCGTGGATCGCTGAATCAACAAGACAACAGGTTTCCTGTTAAATCCGAGCCAAGAGCACCCGGGGAACGCGGGGGCAGGCTTGGGGAGGGCGAAGGGCTGCCTTGTGCAGGATGCGGCCCTGCTGGGAGCCCCAGCACCCGGGAGACGCTGCGCACCAGCACGAGCAGCGGTCTGGGGCCCAAGGTCTTTGCAGGGGACAGGCACCGCACGGCTCCGCACCACCGCGCCCAGGCAGAGAAGGGGAAGGGGGCTTAACAACAAAGCTGCCGTGTGTGCCTTGCACCCCCCCACAAGCCCAGGGCTGGAGGGGGATGAGAGTTGCTGGCAGCCTTATCCCAGAGGTGCCAGGAGGGTGCTCATGGGCTCTGGCAGTCTCCAGCTTCACAGGGCTGTAACCTCAGAAACCCCGGAGAGCAGCTCAGCACCACCACTGCTCTAGGGATGGGGAACCTGAGGCACAGGACGGGGGTGTGCGGAGTAAGCCAGTCCCAGACCCAGAAAGGGGCATCTTCTGGCCTCCTGCATTATCTGCCTGCCCATCAACAACTGTCACCAGCCTCACCACCGAGGCCACCTCGCGTGCCGCTGAGCTGGCAGGGACTTAGGGTCAGGCTGGAGCAACGCTAGGCCGGAGCAGCTCACGAAAGCCCAAAGCCACACACAAAGCCCATGCAGCTTCAGGTGAGTTATTTTCAAACTAGTGCCTCTGTTTAAGAGAGTTTCGCAGCCTCCTCTCCAGGAGCCGAACCACAGGCTGATTCCCCACCACCTGAACGTAAGAAATGATCTTCCCTGCTTCCCCGCCCGGTTCCAGGGCAAGGAAAACCACGCGAAGCAGCCGTCAGAGGTGAAGGCGTGAGCGGTGCCCTGCAGAGGGGGTTACCCTGAGCCCGTTCTCATCTCAGCACGGCAGCTGAGGTCTGAAACTTTCCCCACAAACCTGAGAGTGGTCTGCAATAAGGATCTGAGAAAACTGGGTTAGCCTCAGCTCGCAGTGCGGCTTCTGCCCAGCCGCTCTGCTGCACTTCAGTCTCCTCAGAGCCACCGGCCACGGAACGAGGCGCGGGCAGAGCCACCCGGGTGGCAATGCACTTTGGGGCATCCATACCCCAAAAGAATACCTGCATTCCTTCCTGACAGCCCCGGCGTGTCAGAGAAGCCCCGTGGGCAGGTTGCTCTGCAGTCCCCTGCCGTGGTGGGGGCAGCTGGCGGGGTGATGGGGTGCCTCGCCGTGGGGGACAGGGAGCGCTGGCAGGGGACAAGGAAGGTGAGCTGGAGAGGAACATCCCCTAGATCACAGACCCCCATCAGCTGGAGGTTCACGTCCAGCCATCCCAGCTCCCCGAACTCTGCGGCACACGGAGCTGTGGTTTCTGAACCTGCTCCAGCCCTACAGCTCGAGGTCACCACGTGCTGCGCTCCCCCCGCGGAGCACACGCTTCCGTGACACTCACCAAACAGCACTTGGGGCTAACGTCTGTTCAACCCTGGCGTGGCCCGCGGGTTCGGACCAGACAGCACGCTTTGGAGGGGCTCCATCCTCACCCCGAGCGCCGGGGAGGTCCTCGGACTCTGCTCATGACACCGCAGCCCTGCAGCCCAGTGGAACACCCAAACGGTGGGAAGCTTCATCGGACCGACAGCCGGTGCGGCAGCGCCAGGCCCTGGCACGGCCTGCTCCGGGCGCAGCTCCCGAGCGACGAGCGGGTGGGCGGAAAGGCAACAACCACCGCACCGCGAGAGACAGCGGCGTCTGGGAGCGGGAGAACGAGGCGCGCGCACAGCGAGCCATCGGCTGTCGCCAGCCCGAAGGGTGCTGGGGCTCACGCGCCCGCTGGCTGCTTTTCCCCGACAGCCTGCCCGTCGGCGTGCAAACGCCTCCAAACACCCGCTCTGAGAGGGAGCCAGGACAGCGCCGGCGCTGCTCCGTGCTCCCAGCGCAACTCCCCGCTCCGCTGGCAGTGCTGGGCGGGAGGGAGCCCCACAAGCCATCCACACTGGGGCCGGACCCCTCGAGCCCACAGGCACGGTCCCAGCTGCCGGAGGGCTCCGCCGGCCGTGGCCTGCTTCCAGCTCGCTGCTCTAAGCAGTGCCAAGGCTTCCTGCTCCCCACGGCATCTGCCTTTCCAGAGCGTTCTCCTCACCCACCGCCAGTCGGAACGTGCTCCCAGCACAACGCCAGCTGCATCCCTGCCCCATCTCGCCTCCCTGGCTGCGAGGAAACAAACCCTCTTCTGTCACCCTCTCCTCACCCGCACCGCTCCAAACCTCAGAGCTCTGGCCCGGCCCCTCTTTTTGTGAGGCTCTGTGACTGCATCCTCCGGCGCGGTCCCGCAGCCGGACGCAGCACCCACCATCATCCCCCTCCAGCTGCGCGCAGGGCCAGCGGACACAGGGCTCTCCTGCCGCCGAGTCGCAGAGCAGAGCGGGGTTTGTTTCCGCTGCAACAGCACCACCTCGCTGGCTGCTGGCTCCCGGTCCTCCGCAGCCAGCCCCGCCGCTTCCTCCGGGGCTGGGGTGGGACAGCGGCCGGACACCTTCACCGGCACTTAAACTCACTTCAGATGAGACCGCGCCAGAGCAAGGCGCTTCCCAGCCTGCCGTGACCGCGTTCCGCACACACTGATTTAACCTGAAAAATTCTGCTTTTATTTCCAGGTCAGCACGGTAAATCTTCCCCAGACAGGTTTGTGGAAGGGTGGTCAAAACACAGCTGGAACGGAGCGCAGGCGGGCAGCCAGCTGGGAGCCAAAGCCAAAGCTCAGCAGCGGGGACGGAGCGGACAGCAGGGACGGGGCGGACAGCAGGGACGGGGCGGACAGCAGGGACGGGGCGGACAGCAGGGACGAGCACTGACCTGCCTTCGCTCAGCGGCGCTGAGATGCGCTCAGCGTGGCCTCAGCACACGGGCGGGAACAAGCACCAAGGCCTGATCCTAGGCTTGACACAAAAACCCAGCCTACGGTTTTGGCCAACTATCAGCAACCACGAATTTTAGGAAGAACTCGGCTATTTGCACGTTACGGACACAACTTTGCTCCATACACACCAATTATAATAGATTATTTTTTTTTTTTTTTAACTGTTTTTCCTTCCAGACTGACTACTTTTGAAACAGTGGCGTGAAGCAGAGCTCTGCAAAGCCTGTGGCAGCGCGAGCAAGACCACCGGCGCGCCGGCCAGCGCCGAGCGCGGGAGGAGACACCTACCATAGTTCTCAGAGGAGGACACGTAGGTCAGAATGAGGAGGGCGAAGTTCTCGAGCAGGTTGAGCAGCAGGTTGCAGTGGCACAGGCGCAAGTAGCGAGGGTGCGAGCAGTGGCAGCTCTGGTAGTGGTTCCAGTAGGCCACGGCCACCAGGAAGCGGGGAGCAGAGTGGAGGCCGATGCAGAGGCGCCAGACGTACCGCTGGGGGGTCTCGCCCCCGATAGCGGCGCTGATGGAGGGGAGGTAGTTGGGGACCTGGAAGAGAGACAGCGGGTGTGGGGAGAGGCAGAGGGAGCGTGACATATTGTCCAAGACACTGAAACTGTTGGTTTTTCTCCTAAATAAGTTTATTCCCGTTTCAAAAGCCAGGGAACGTAAGGTGGCAGAACCCCAGTCCACCTCGCAGCCCTGCTGGGCCAGTCCCCGGGGTGCCCTGCTCAGGGTCCCGCTCGGGTTCCTCAGCGTTATCCTTCTGACCTTGCTCCCTCCCTTTGCTCAGTCACGGTCCCCCACGTGTTCTCTGCCCCCCAGTCTGGGGACAGAGGAGAGGAGGGTGCGCAGTTTTGCCAGCCCAGCTCTAACGGAGGGAACAGCAGGCAAAGACAGTGCTCGGGGGGAACACAAAAGCCAGGAGAACCATCATTTCGGCCCCCAAATGGACTCCCGGCCTCCAGAGTTCCACAGCTCTGCCTCGCCTCTCCCTGCTCTCGGCCACCACCTCCTCCCGCGCGCAGCTGAGGAGCCCTCGTTTCACCACCCCAGAGCAGGAGCTGCCCGACACCTCCGAGCGTCCCTGCTGCCCCGCCCCACACACCCACGCCGTGAGGGGGGGCAGGACCGCACGCCGGCTGCGCACATTCCTTATTTCACCAAACCCAACTGCCCTGGCACTTCACTGCTCCGTCGCCCCCCTCGGCAGCCTGCCTCGCCACCCCCGCTCCGGGATCTCGGCGTCACCATCAGCCAGCATCACCCCACCGCACACGGGCACAACGCAGACCCCAAAAAACCCTGGGGTGATCTCCCGCTGGTATGAGCATCGCCACCCACTCCTGCCCTCTGTTCCCAGCTCGTACCCAGCTGCTTCTCCGTGCTGGTGCCACGTCTGGTGGGAACGCCTGGAAGAAGAGAGGATCCCCACCGCCCCCAGCCGAGCAGCCCGACCCTGGAGGACCTTGCATTTTGCTGCGAGAGCCGCTTACCCCGCAGTGGGTTGCTGTCGTCTCCTGGAAGTGGAACAGCAGAGACCAGATCACGCAGAAAAGGAAACCAAACAGCGGGCAAAACACGGTCCCGACGGCCAGCGTGGTGAAACGCAGGCGGAAGAGGATCCCATCTCGATCCAGGGGCAGCGGTACCTGTAGCATCTTGATGGACCTGAAAACAAACAAAGCAACACGCAAACATGCGACGGGGATTCTCGGTGCTCCTGCAAAGCGCGGCCCCGGGCAGAGCTGCACGGCTGGCAGAGGGACCTGGGCAGAGGCGGCCTCTTCCACGCGCGGTTAGCAGCCGCACAGCCCCGGGACGGGCATCCAGGACCGGCTGCAGCGTCCTGGAGCCGCAGGAGGCCCCGGGCTCACGTACAGCAGCAAGCTGGGTCGGAGCAGCGGCCACGCGCAGCGGGGAGCGGCAGGCAGCGGAGCGTGTGGGCAGCGGGGCACGCGGGGAGACCGATCCGCCTGGAAGGGCACGTGAGCTCTTTTCGGCGGGGTACGTCTATCCAGACCATTCCCGGCCCGCGCCGGGAGCCGCTGCACGGGACAGCGCTGACGTAGCAAGGGCGCTGCGCGCTGCCCGCCGTGAGCTGCGGCTCCCCCGGCGCATCCCCAGCCGCCCACGGCACCGTCCTCACGGCGAGCGCGCCGCAGCCCCGCACCCGGCACCGTCCCAGTCCCGTGCTCAGCCCCAGTACGGGCAAGACTCTACCTGCGGGACCAGGACCTTGCGCAACGACGAAGCCGTTGCCCGTCAGGCCAGACAAGCCCAGACAATCGGTTTATCGCGCCCGGCACCCCGCCTCCGGCCCAGGGCTCTCCCCCAGCTCCCTCCCAGCGCCCGCTGCCGGCTCTCCTGCCCTCAGCCACGGCTCTTCACCCCTTCCAACCCTCCCGCGCGTCCTTGGCCGCAGCCCAGCTGCCCTCAGGCCGCCGGGGTCCAAGCCACGTTAGATCAGCCCCGACCATCGCAGGCGCCTGCCTTCCAGCTCTCCTCCCGCCGCGCCTGGCCCCCCCCTCTCCCACCCCAGCGGGCTCCCCCCCGCCTGGGGACGGGGGCCACCAAGCAGCCCAAACGAGGGGCTGCCACATCCTGCTCCGAGCGAGCCGTTAGGGATCCCTGCCCCAGCGCTCGGGCTCCAGGACAAATCCGATTGACAGACAATCCCCGCAAAAACCAGTGACCAGCCAGGGCAGGTGTCTGGGCCAGGGCCCCAGGGCAGCACAGCCGCCCCCGTGAGCCCCCGCAGGGCCGGGACGTCCCCGCCAGCGCGGCTCCCCTCCAGCTGGGAAGCACAGCTCAGCCCTTCGCTCCGGCCGCGCTGCGGCGGGGCTGGGATTTATCTGCGGGATGAGAGCAGAGCGAAGGGCGGCTGTACCTGCGCTCGGGGCCGGCACCGCAGCGAGCCGAGGAGCGGGGGGAGCGGGATCCCCCGCCGGCCCAGGCTCCCCTCCCCGGGACGTGCCCCCGGCAGTGACCCCGGCCCCGAGGGGACGCCCCTGAAGGGCAGGGCAGGGCTGGCAGGGCAGGGCAGGCAGGGGCAGCCACGCTTCCCGCAGAGCGAGGCCCGTGCCGGGTGGGGGGGACAAGGGGAACGCTGCCTCGACGGGGGCGTCCCGCACACGGTGTCACGGGGATGTCCGGGGCATGGGGATGTCCACGGGGGACAGCCTCACGGTGGGGGGGACACGCTGTCCCTGCCGTCCCAGAACAGGAGCCCCCGGTCAGCCCCCTCACAAGGGTCTGCCCCAAAGGGGAGCAAACAAAAAAAGCTAGGCTTTCGTGTCGCGCGCTGATCGGCTCCAAGCCTGCCCTGCACCAGGGGCCTCCCCCTCAGACTCCTCGTGAGACCCTTCCCAGGCACCCCACACGCCCCAGAGACCCCCCAGGTACCCCATACCCCCCTCCAAAACATCACCCACTCAGCACCTCAGGCTCCCCCTCAGCACCCCACAGGACCCCTCCTCCAAGTACCCGACACCTCCAAAACACCACTCCCCGCTCCTGGGCACCCCATATTCCCCGAGACACCCCTCTGGCTGTGAGCCACAGCCCCCCCCCGGACCTCCCAGTGCTGTGCTTCCCACCCCCCATCCACTCCAGATCCCCTAGAGACCCCTCTGG
>JAAGAY010135196.1:0-36226 GCA_011801015.1 Ardeotis arabs
GCCGCTGGCGTGCTGCGCGGGGACCCGCACCCCAAAGGTTCTCCCACCTTACCGCTCTCCCGGGAGCCCCGCAGCTGCGCGGCCCCGGGCCTTCCCTTGTCTCCTGTTTGTCCCGCTCGTGACGTTATGCGTTCCCGGTGTCTCGGTGTGTTTTCTCCTTACGCCGCTGGTTTGGCGGGTGCGTACAGCTGTGCGATAGGATCCGGACTGCAGTTCGCTGTTCTCAGTTCCTGCTTGAGCCTCTCTGACGCTGAAACTGTATCCAAACCAGTCGTAAGCTGCTTTTTCTAGATTGTGCTTTGTACCAAAGGTTACATCACTTAGCACTATAATGATGTGTCAGGTTTAATTTTTTTTGTTTTGTTTTTCTTCTTTTCAGAAAGCAATCAAGGAAAAGGACATACCCATTGAAGGCCTGGAGTTCATGGGCCCAAGCAAAGGAAAAACTGAAAACTCCTCTTGACCTCAGCTGTACGGGTGGCGTCACGTAGCCTTTGGACTAAGCAACACCTCCAGGCATGAGACTAGATGCCACCTGGGTCAGACCTTTGTTAAGCTGCTTTCTAGGAAGGAGGGAATCTTCTCTGCTTGTAAAAACAAACAGCCACAAAAAAAAGACTGGAACATGTGGTAACTACGGCCTCCTTTTCAATGAATTTTGGTGGTGGTTCAGCATCTAACAGCGTGAAAAACCGTTTGAACTAATGTCCTATCGATTGTACTCTAATGGGAGAATGCTTACGGGAGTGGGCTGAGATAGTAGTTGCTTTGTGACTGATTTATCTTGCTTATTTATATAACACTTGGAAGTGTTTAAAAAGAGTATGAAGGAGGTTGATTTACTTTGTCTCATCTCTATGCTGCTGAATTTTGGTGGAAGAAGTTTGTTTTGTATGATCCTGAACGCTATGGGCTAAAGCATTGTTTTGTATCAGCAACAAAGATGATATAAAAATACTCTATTGGACCTGCAATAACTTGGCTAAACCCAAGGTTATATTTTTTTCAAGTAGATAACTGTCCAGTAGGATCCGATTGTGACCTCTAGGAGGGACGGAGGTGGCCTGCAACAGAAGCTGAAGAGAACATTTTTAGTGCAGAGGCTACTTCCTCACCTTTTCTGAGGTACTGAAACAATGCTGAACTTGAATTCTCTCTCCTTTAGCATTATGCATTCCTGCAGTAAAACTGCAGTGCAGGCCTGTCCGTCCTTTTCCACAGCACCACAAGCACCAGGCTGGCCACGGTCACTCTTAGATGTTTACTTGTAGTTAAAGCGTGTGTTGAATGAGGGAAACACTGGGTTGAAGCTTGATAGCTGGTAATGTTAAAAGCCCCAGCGGCTGCTTGGGGGTCTTACCTCATGAAGCTGCTCCTGAACTGTGTGTACTTTACACCTAGGAAAGCAAAGGGAAGTTATTTGTGCTGCCTTGTAACAAAGATCAGGACCTGCAGCAGGCTGGGGCCGTTGTTCCCTGTCTCCAGCGACGGCCTAAACACGTCAGCTGGGGCGCAGTCAGGTTGCCTGGGCTTGCCAGGCTCTTGTTCTCAGGTGCAGGAGACAGTGAGTACAATGTCAGTGCAGGAGTTAAGCGTAGCACTTACTTAAAAAACAGTAAGTGATGGGAAAGGTCTTTCTAAAAGCACATAAACAGCATTTTGGGGTCTGTAGCTCTTTGGTTTTTTTAACGAGTAACATACAGCCACTTTGCTTTTTTATGATCTTCATGTAGGAATAAATGTAGTGCTATTTTGTCAGTTTGCTTTGAAACAACTGCGCCCATCAGTGCCTTGTTCTGTTTTTAACACAGAAAAGCTTGGCTTGGCAGTCATTTTGCTACTAAGTGGATGAAATAAATTGCATTGAGCCATGGGGAGGAGTGTCCTGCAGTGCCCGCTTTGAGATTCTCACTTGCCATCCGTCACTCTTCCCAGCAGCAAGATGCCAAGTCAGCTGCTGCACTCTTCCTTTTGGGAAAACCAGTATTAATGACAGCAAAGACATGGTGCTCGCTTTCATACCGTGCAAAAAAAAAAAAATAGAAGGTGCAGAAGGACGTGGAAAATGGTTGACTTGCAGAGAGGAAAGACCTTCAGAATTAACATTGTACTGGAACAGATTCAGGGCTTTGGAAGTGGCTGTGAACTACAGAAGAGAATTAGGCTCTTCTAGGTGAAGAAGCTTCTGAGTGGCAGTGCACATTATACAGACATACGCAGCAGAGCAAAACCTGTGTTTTCATGTGTAACACCTGTGTGAGAGACTTTGTACAACCAGACTGCAGCTTTATGAAAAGGGAGAGAGCAAAATATGTGCCAATACACCAGAAACCTTGAGAGCTGAAGATTAACATTGTGAAGGCACACAGAGCTTAATTAAACCTCTCTGCTGCCACTCCCTCTCCCAGAAGGGGCTAAGAGAAAATTGTCTTTGTGACTGTTAATAAATATTGCAATTGCTGATTCTGGAGAATGTGCTTCAGTATACTGAATTTTAATCTACAGTATTAGCCTGATACCTGTTAATGTGGCTGTGAGCTGCGGGTCATCAGTCATCATTTAAACCTGACACAAAGAATATTAAATTAAGTAACGTCCTATGTGAACGCGACCCTGTTGTTAGTGTTATCAGAGACAGAAGCAAGTATTAACGTTCAGGCAGTCAAACCTCCTTGCTCCTGCACTGTATCCTCTGGAAAGCCTCAATATTTTAAGCAAACGTTGAAATAAATACTTCTAAGGATTCAGATTAACAAAAGAGTCAGATCCTAAATTCAAGTTCAGAGTTGTTTATTTAAAGAACCTCCACACAAGTACAGACAGAGGCCACAACACCATTTAGCTTCATCGTAGAAGGAATGTGGAGTTTCTTCAGTGATGGTTCCCTTAACGATGGTTCCCACTCAACATTCTGGTCCACGAGAGGAAGAGCCAAAGTTCTGGCTGTGGTCAGGATCTCAGTTTTCATCTTCATAACCGGTTGGGAGAGCATTAACATGGGGGTTGTGGAATAGAGTTTTGTTCCCGTCACCCCAGGGGAAAGGCTGTTGAAAGAAGAAAGAAAATAAGCCCATGACAGCTGATTGAAAGGTGTGTGCAGCACAGGAAATCACCAGCAGAATGGACTTGAGCCTCACGCAGCTTGATGGGCTGATGAATTAAGCAAGGTGGCATCTGATCCTGGGCTGTAGGAAGCAAGAATTGGAAAACAGTCGGCCTTAGCTGGGGGCCACTGTCTCTAGGCAACAAGATATTTGCTCTTTCTTAAACATCAACTGTGCTACACTGCGAGGACCCCAGTTTTGAAAATTTGTCATCGCCTCTGTTAGCTTTTAGATCTGTATTAGTTTAAGGTAAGTACAGCAGCTCTAGGACTGGAACGTTTTTCAGCGAGATATCAGCAGGGTTACTCGGGGGTGGGAAGGCCTGTGAATACAACGGGCGCTTCACCCCAGCTGTGAGAAACTCCTCTGCAGCCTCGGAAACAAAGCCGTGAGTTAAGGTCACGGCTGTGTATGCAGAGCCTCACGTCATGGGCAAGAAAGCTGTAGTAATCTCAGCTCTGCAATGACAGACAAGGGAGGGACTGTACACGGAGCAGGCGAACGTACCTTGGTCCTGATCCGGAGGTGAGCGTAAGGAACAAACTCGGGTCTCTCGTGCTCATGCTGCGCTTTCAAGTAGCAGTTCAGCATGCAAACACCAACCCCGGGCAGAGCCACGACGAAGGTCAGGAGCTTCCACAGGCGGGCTAGCAGGAAGCGTTACAGGAATTAGAGCAATAATCACCGTTTCCATTAGCGGTAGCGGCCTGACAGCACGTTAACTGCAATTAGTACGTGAACGAGGACTCGGACTCCATGGCCCTCGCCAGAGCGCAGGTCCCCCTCCCCATTTTTAGCAGAGAGACGAGAGCACTCCCCTCCCTCGCGGGGACCCTGGGCTCGCAGCCCAAGGCTCAGCCCCACCCAGGGCTCCAACGCCGGGGCCCTGCCGGGCGCCCCCGCTCCGCGGCGCAGCCCCGCCCGACGCAAAGGGCAGCGGCTGTCAAGGGCAGCGCCGCGCCGCCCGCGGGCCACGCCCTCGCCCCGACACCCCCGTTACCTCCGCCGCCTTCGTGGGCCGCAGCCGACATGCTCCGCCCCGGCAGGGAGCGCGGGGCGGCGGCGCCGAGCAGCAGCCGGGACACCCTTCCGAGCGCCGCCATCCCCTCGGCGTCCGCGGCGCCCACCGGAACCGGAAACGACGGCGGCTGGCAGGGGACAGAGCGGCTGCGCGCCCTGCAACTCGCCAGGCCCGAGCATGCGCACTCCGCACCCACCGCGAGCCTGACCTTGAGCGGCAGCGGGCTGAGGCCGCCTGGCTGCGCATGCGCCGCCTGTGAGAGGCGGGAAAGAGAGGCACCGTTAGTGACGTAGGCGTCGCGGCGTGTCCTTAAAGGAGGGGAATGGGCGCCATCTTGGTGCTGAGGGATGGGGTAGTGTCGAGGGGCGGACAGTGGCTGTGCTGTGAGCAGTTCGGGTGCCGTGGGGATGAGGAAGGTGTGGGAGAGGGCCAAAGGGGCTCCTCGAGCAGGGCTAAGCTGGTCTGGTCTGGAGCTGAGGCAACCAGGAGAAGAGCGAAGGAGCCTGGTGTTCCGGAGGGGGCTGCAGAGGGGCACAAGGGCCCTCAGGTGCAGAGAAGGGGGTCTGTAGTGGGGTGGTTTCCACTGGGCGTTGAAGGGCAGTGCAGGGTGGGACCTGTGACCACACAACTCTCCAGAAGGAAAGATACTACCTATGGCATTGCATGCAGAGGAAGTTGTGGAGGAACATCTCCCAGTGTGGATGTCCATGAGTGAGTTTCAGAGACTATGTTCAGTGTAGGTGGCTTGGGAGACAGCCCTGGTATCCTGTGTAGATTTTCCTGGCAGTGAAGGGATTGCACTGCTGTATTTTGAGTTTCATGTATGCAACAGCAGAGAAGGGCTGTTAGAGTTGTTCATGTGACTTTTTCAACATTATGAACCAATCCTATCCTGGGATATAAAAACTGTTTCATGACAGTAAAAAAATGTTCCTCATTAATGAAAAGCAATTTTGTAACCACTGATGTGTTTTTAATTATGTGGATTCCTGGGATGGTTCTGCTGAAATAATAACATCACTTGAATAAACAGAGTATCTCCATAAAAAAAAAAAAACATAATTAATTTGTAAATACCTAGATGCTATTTTATTATAATTATTTACTGGAGCCTGATGGTTGGCTATTTGGCCTTTGGTAGAGTTCATGTAGATGGAGAGTGCATCTTCAGACACTTAAAACTCTGCAGTCAAAATGAGAGGGCTCCTGGAGAGGCTGAAACAGGCAGAGTGGGAAAGCAGAGAAACGGGATTTTCAGGCAGGGACAGTGGTAAGGTCTGGTCTGCGAGCAAATGATGATGAAGGGATTGTATTTTCCTCCTAAAACGGTATGTTTGTTCAGGAAAGGAGGAGGCTTGTCTGTCATATAAAGTAGGTATCTGTGAAAGGTAAAGAGTTGCTCAGTCCTTGTTTGGCATTATGTTATTATGCCGTGCTGCTC
This sequence comes from Ardeotis arabs, assembly GCA_011801015.1. NCBI lineage: Eukaryota > Metazoa > Chordata > Aves > Otidiformes > Otididae > Ardeotis > Ardeotis arabs. The sequence continues at coordinate 5,567 of JAAGAY010135196.1, forward strand.
TGGCCAGGCTCACATTTCAACTTTGTCCCATGAAACTGATAATTTCTCTATGAAATGCTACCAAAGCAAGTAGCCTGGCTGGGTTGCTGTGACAGCATGGTTGTTAGATGGTAGGGAATCTATTTTTGCTGCTGAGGAACGTAACTTCTTTTCCCTTTTTCACTTGGACTAGAGCTCATGTCCAAATTTACTGTGTAGCATATAGGAATGGGAAGATGGCTGGGATCTTGGAAGGCTATTGTGAAACATACCTTAGCATAAAAATATTGCTCAGTTGTTTGTTTACCATATCTTTGCAGTGTAAGCTGTTAATAAGTACTTTGGTTTGTTTGTTATTATCTTTTTAAGGTCACAATTATCTTTATTCCACCAATTTGCTTTCATGTTATTTCATTTAATAAATCATTTTAAGAACAGTCCTGCTTCCATACTGAAAGAAGTTATTCCCTGGTGGCACTGTGTGTACCTGTGGAAGTGTTCTATCTTCTCTGACGTGATGCATTTTGTACAGTGCAGACCTGAAACCACTGCAGCTCACTGTGTGCACACACCTGCTTTGCTGAGTGAGGTTGGGGATGTTATGTTACAAGGTTGTCCCTGTTGGAGGTAGATTTTGCCTTTCTCCACCTGCATCCTTTGGATTCAGGCTTATGAGATATGTAATATCAGACTTTTTAAAAGGAATTTGCATGCGTTCCAAAAAAAAGATGCAAGAATTATTTTGTATAATACTTAAGTGATGAAACCAAGATCAAGTTCTGCACCCTAAAGCAAATTACAGTGTTGTTTTTATAGCAGGAGCTGTGTAAACAAAACTACTCTTGTTTGTAGCAAAAAGAACTGTAAGTAAGCAACAGACACTAATGTTTACAAATGAGGAAAAAAAAAATCAGCAAAACAAGAAGCAAACTTCTGTCTAGGATCAGGAAAGAAGCATAAAGCAGTACTCTCTAAAACAGAAATAATTTGTGAGCTGTGCTGCTGCTGTAGCCTTGAAAGACAATGTGCAGGCATTCAGCAGGAGGTGAGAGCAGCCAAGCTGTGCTTCTCCCTCATTCTCCCTGACACCCGCACTCCTCTGACAGTCTTGAAAATGCTCTTCAGGGAAGAAAATGTTCACAGGGAGCAGTGTGTAGTAGTGGCAACTCTTAGCATAACTGCCCCAGGTTAAGAGAAGTTCCTTGTGAGCGCTTCTTCCACCCGTGGAGCTTCAGGGGGCTTGCGGAGAGCATCTGAAAAGGGGGTTCAGGTCTGTGCTGAACCTGAGTATGGTGACAGTTTAATTACAGTCCGAGTTAAATATTTGAAATGGGACTTTCTTAGGCTTTACCATCCCAACATCTGCGATTAATCTCCATATTAGGTGTGTCAGAGGCTGATGTATCTGATTCACCTCTTCTTTAAAGGTGGTGTAAATTACGAGTGACTGCTGGAAGACACAAAGGGTTCCCTGTGAAAAACTTCTCATTGAGATAGACAGGTATTTGAAGAAACCTAGATATTTTTAAAAGTGTTGTGTGGAATGTTTTGATGCAGTTGTATGAAATATGTTTAACTATGCAATATGTAATGGTTATTGTCACTGTGATGATTGCAGTCATCCTGACAGCGTGTGTTTTTACAAAGGGATGGGGAAAATATCGGTGACTCTGCTGCTGGCTCAGTAGCTCTGTCTGGGTTATCGACCTGTGGCGTGGGAGCCCCCTCTTGCACTCGCTGGTATGCACTAAGTTATGCTACAAAGCTAGCTCTGAAAAAGTGAAAAAAAAAAAAAATGAAGTGCTGGTAGCTAGTCCCTTTGAGAAGGGTGTCTTCAGTGTGGTGGTGGGACAGGTGGAGGTCAGGCTGTACTCCTGTAGTCTGACTTGGCTACCCAGTAAACGTCTCCTGCTGGGTATGCAGCAGTGATGTGCAGCACCAGATTTGAACACTTTGGATTGTATCACTGTTCAGTTTAGTAAAATTTGAATGACTGCAGTGAGCTGGTGTTCAGTAGAGGTGGAGTTGACTGCATAAGCTGAAAAATAATGTTTGTAGCACAAAAGAAAGCTTGGGTTTCTATGTACTAAGCACAGAAATGCTTGTGGAGGCAGGAAGCTTTAGCCCTCGGGTAATGGCTCTAAAAGTGAGTTTTGAGATAAGGAGGTTCCAGTAATTCAAAATCAGAGGCTACTTTCCAAAGACTTGTCTTTCACCTTTCTTTTTCTTATTTTTCCTAGCTGCAGTGGTGGGTAGCAGCGAGAAGAGGACACAGGTAGCAGCATGAATCACTGCTGAGATGTGATTTATATCCATCAGCTGGGGCCGAAGGCTCTCGGAGCAATGCTGGACTGGCCCGCCTGGTGGCAAACTGCTTTCACTGGAAGTGCCTCTCCGTTTAGGAGGTTTGTGAACAGCAAATGAGCTCACAGGGATTTCAGACTGTAATCTCTGTGCGTTTTCAAGTTTTTAAGGACCTGCTCATCTTTCTCGAATAGCAATGTTTCATCCCTCAGATACTGTCTTAACAAACGTGGAGTTCGCGCTGCAGAGATAGAGCCTGTGTCTCAAACTTCAGAGTTTCTGGGAGGGGTTCTTCATCTTCTCCCTGCAGTCCTGGAACTGCAGAAATCAATATTCTGCCATCTGTAAATCCTTTGTTCCCCTTTACACCAGGGCTTTATAGGCTGTGTAAGTGAGGGACGGAGGGGGGAAGAGGGCGTTGAGAGCGCCATTGTCCCTTCTCTCGGGAATGATCTGGAAGTACTATGCAAATCTTCATTTGAAGACCCTGGGAACTGGGGGAGGGCTTTAGCTGCGAGCGCAGTAGGAGGGGAGCTCTGCATCCCTTGCTCACACCCTCCTGCCTAGTGCAAGTAGCTGGGAAATGTTTTTTGAACTGGTAGAAGAGACGTTTTGAGCTTTGTGCGCTTCTGTGAGGCTTTGCACTCCTTATGTCTCCTGCTTTGTGCCTTTTTTTTTTTTTTTTTTGCCTACTACTTCTAAATGTTTGCATAAGAATTGGGTAGGGGAGAGATCTAAGAGCTGCGATTAGCATTGATGAAGCTAGAGTGGTGCAGGGTGCAGCACCCCTCCTACCTCCCCGCCTCGCACCCTGGAGTCTCCCACCAAGCAGTGGTGCAGCTCCAGTGGTGCTAACGCACGTACAGCCCGGCTGCTGGCGTTAGCGTAGAGCACGGACACCGTTTCAGCAAGCAAATTATTCAGCTGGCCAGGAGTAGTGGAGTAAAATAGTTTACAGTTCTCAAATTATCACGTTGTAGCCAGGTCTTAAAAAGCCTCCTCTTATGGGGGCAAAGACTCACAGACCAGTACCTGCTTTAGGAAACTCTGGGATCTGTCCTGGCTTGGCTCAGTGCTCTGTGTCACCTGTTTTATATTAGGGCAGGGTCACACTAACTGCCAGTTTCCTGGAAGCTGTGTAGGGTCCTTCTTAGGCCTCATGGAAGGGGAAATATCCTGACTGCAGAGACACATGGGTGAGCAGGACAGCGAGGGAGGGAGAGTACAGATTCATATCTAGGCATTTTTGTGTTTTTTAAGCTACTGTAAAGGCGGTCATAGTCTTTTTGATTTTCTGGCCTTAATTTTCATGGCATCAGTCCCCTTGTTTATATTTCAAACTTTGAGGGATTTTGTGTTCCAACAAACCAAAAATTACTTTCGAACAATGACAGCCCTGGAAAATGCGCTGCTATATTCTCCCTCCTGGGCTGCTGAGAAGACGTAGCCTTTGAAAAATCTCACCCTCTGTCAAAGCCGTAGGAACACCTGCCATGAGACCTGATTCTGTTACCTCCCACGTTATATCCAAAGCAATGTAAAACACTAGTGTTTTGTTCTGCAAGTACTTTCCTGCTTTGTAGAGGGAAAGTGCATCACAAGCATACTCTCATGCACAATTGTGTCTAAATCTGCTCTCATTTTTTTCATGTGTAACTCTAGAGTGACTGAGCTGGCTTGAGCGAACGTCCCCTGGAACCATGCTAGCTGGAAACCAGCCTGGACATGCCCTCTCGCTCCTGTAAGTGCTCCCAGCTACCTCTACACACTCGCACATCCATGTAGATGCCTTTCTGAGTACACTTGTCTGCATGTGGGCTGGTGTATGAATGCACATTCTGCTCACTCGCTCTTCACACGCATGCAAACACACAGGCATTCTCGAGTGCACACATCCATTCCCTTTCTCCCATATACATTTGCACACATACACAGACCTTTTTGAAAGCTCCTGTTTTCAGAAAGGTTTTATTTATAGGTCCTGCCTGGTTGTGAATGTGAAAGGGAGAAAGCCCCTCAGAGGGTTCCTTTCATGTGTAAATCAGCCTAGGCTGAGAGCATTGGGGTCACTGAGAGGAGGATTTCACTCTTAATTACTCAGAGAGAAAGCAGGCAGGGGACTTTCTCAAACTAATAGGGTTGTTCTCTGCTGGGGAAAGCAGCTTGAGACGCCCAAGTTTCTCTTGCATCAGACTTCGGGCTGTGATTCACAGGCCTCTTCTGCCGGTGTCAAGAGCTGGTGTGTATGTGGCGCTTGGAACAAACAGTTCAGCTTCCAGACCAGCTTACTTATTAAAGATGGTTATGTTCGTTCTGACAGTTGGGTGTTCTTTGGAGACCAGTGGAAGAACTGGCCTAGTTTGCTTTATTTTTATGCCACTTTTACTGAAAAATTATGTTAGTCTTTGCTGTGTATATCTGTGACTCCATCTGAGGATCTCTGTATTCTTCTAGACCTGGAAGGTCCCACCTCTCTGCCAAGTAGAAAAATGTTATTGTCTAGAGATTAGTCCAGTGAGCAGGGCTCTGAACTTGGACTTTAAACCAGCACTGAATTCCCAGTTCAGCCACGGAATGCCTTTGTGACTTTTGACAAGAGACTCATCACCCTGTGCATAGCTGTGAGACAGCATAATCTTCTCTTTAGAATGGAGCTGTAAGAACAAAAGTCAATATGGAATGTGATACTCCTGGTAATAAGGCTTCGAATGCCAAGGTAAGTGTGGGTGATGAGCATGCCTGAAGAGGTCTGTCTTTTTCCAGGAATGCAATGCAAGCACATGGATTCCCCTGCTGAAGTATCATTGTCACCTTTCAGCCGTCGACACAAAACTGAATCTGTAAATCTCTGCGGAGACGGGAACAGCCCAGTCACAAGCCACTTGGTTCTCTACGGGAACCGCAGGCCCTGCTTGTACAACCGCACACTAATACAAAGTGCAGCTGCAAAGTTGTAGGGAAGAGATAGGTCTGTGTTGTCAGGTGCACGTGCACACACAAGCAAGTATATTTTTTTGCTTCAGTTGACTCAGTTAAATTTACATCTTCTCGTCTATACCTCCTTTTCATACGGCCTCTGCTTTTCTGGATAGAAAATAAACACTTTGAGGGCTGAACATTCCCAACCTGTGCACAGAGAGCCCTCGGGAGACCTGATACAGGATTCTGGAAGCTGCGTTAGTTCAACTTCCTTGGGAAGGCAGAGGTTTTAGTCCGGGAGCACCTATTTGAGGAAGCTCACAGTAGTGGTGGGGGCCATCAGCAGATGAGGTCAGCAGTCTGAAGTGTCTGCAGAGGTCAGAGAGAAATGAATGGGTCATTTCTTTTGCAAATAAAGAGCTGCAGCCTGGAGCAGCCTTAGCAGATCCCAGCATGTGGGTCCAGGCTGTTTCTTTTATGAGCTGATGGAAAAGGGGCCCAAAAGGACTTCCCTGATGGAGCTCTGTCCCAGCCTTTGTTATCTCTGCCTCGCGCAGCATGCATGGGGCATAGAATATGGATTGGGGGTTATCCTGGCTACCAGCACAGTCAAGAGGATGAAGGCTTTATGGCTGCGCAGAAAACCTAAGGCTGCAGGGTATCCTTATTGCCATTCCACAAGGAAAATCTTGTTTTAAGATGTAGAACACATGTTTGTTTCTGCTTTAGTGCTCCTTTTTACCCAACCTACACTAAAATGAGTAAATCAAAGGGCTGCTTTAAAATAATGCACATAACTGAGTAACAGGAATTAAAAAGCCTGCGTTCTATTCTTCATTCTGGTGGTAAATTGTTAGTTACTTTGGCAAAGCTCTATGAATGTCTTGTGCCTCATGCCTCACTTTTTCTGTGAAACACTGAAGAATAGTAGTGTATTCCTTTTTCTAAAGTGTTTTGAGGATTTAGGCTACAGAGTGCTTTGTGTATGCAAAGTGTTGCTGTTAGTACCACCATCTGTCAATGAAATAACTGTTTTTGTCTACTTTTTATGCAACAATGTTACTTTATCTGAATTGTTGATTTAGAATTAATTTTCTGTTATATAAACAATGTCAGTTCTGCCTTGCCATTTGCTCTTTTGCTTCTTTGCAGACCACCAGGGAACTTCTGCTGTGACATTGTAATGGGAGGTGGAGACACCTCGAGGAGGAGGTCGAAACAGACAACAGCAATTACAGTCAATAACATCTATGACTTGAGAAAATCTTGCCTCAATTACAGGTTTGTGTGCGATCTGTGCATGCCATCTTTCCTATGTACAAGTATTTAAAGTAAAGCAGGGCATGGAAATAACTGTTTCCCTTGTAGACACTCTAGGAACAGCTTCCTGTTATTATTGTCTTTTCACGGCCTCAGATAGAGTAGGGCAGGGTGGAGGTTTTAAGGGGAAGGCAACTAAAGTTGGAGTAACTGTGCTCAGAGGTTTTCCTCACTGTTGTGATGTTACAGCTGTGACAAGCAGCTAGAAGTTAGAACAGTCCTGGGACTGCCGGAACTTGCACTAAAGAGGAAAATGAACTTAGGTTTAGATTTTATTTTTCAACCTCTGCTATGTGTGAAGGATTGGGTTTTTTTTATGGCTTTTATCTCCATTTTCCTTTAGAAACCTCAGGAGGAATGTCTACCTTTCAAATCTATTTTGATGTGTTTTAAATGCATGATATGGAGCACAGCCACTCTCAATAGGAAAGAGGACATAAAATTCTTCAGAGGGGTAAGCATGTTCTTTATTTCCTAGAAGCATCAGCAAGGTTTACACCACTTTGTGTAAGAAGAGCCGCAACAGAAGATGAATGTTTGAGGGCTCTGCGACAGTTTCGTGTCTGGGGTAAGGCTGAGGTTAGCCACGGAGCCTGTGTCCAGGCAGTAATTTGACAGCAGACATGGGCACACAGTAATGCAGTCTGTGAAAATCATAGAAGCCTGCTGAGTTATTGTGAGCTGGAGGAGCTTTTCTGTTTGTGGGCACATGGGTCTGCCTGCCTCACATTGTGAAGACATAACTGAGACATAAAGGAGGCTGGCAAATTGCAGAACACTGATGGAAGGGGGAACAGGGGGCAGAAGAAGAAAAGTTAAGAGTTTGTAGACAAAGGGCTCAAGCCTAGTTGTGAATTCCTAGCAGGTAGTTGGTCTTTAAATGAAGGCATTTGTCAAGTAACATACTGATTTAATGTGGGAATGGGATAGATATCTGTGAAGGCTTTTGCACCCTATTTGCAGTGTGATTACAGATGTTAACAGAGAAAGTGCTTTTACTGTCTACCAAGATGTGCATTTGTTCACGTACTATAAACTATACAGGGCAGGCAGTATAGATGACATCATAGAAAGTGAGACATGAATGACTCTGTGGGGTATGGGCATATAATGTCCCCACAGATTGTGACTGATTGCAGATTAGGCATATAACTTGCGTACCCCACCATTCCATGAGCATAATTGTTGGATTATCCAGGGCCTGGCATCAGCACACTTTGCTGTACCTGGCTGATGCTCTATGTCCCCTGTCCCACAGACCCACTCCTATCCTACCTGGGCAAGGCACCCTACTCAGCACTGGCTGAGCACCCTACAAGCAGCGGCTTTCTTGGACCCCACTTTACCTCCTTTCACTGCCCTGGCACCTCAGTGTCATGATGCAGTTGCTTGGTTGTACTCAGCAGTGGTTGTGATCAGACTGCACGTCCACGCTGTGCCCATCGCTGAACTGATGGAGCAGATGCGTTCCGCAGCACAGCCAGCAGCTCCTCTCTAGTCCGTGTATATCCGCTTTTTGTGCCTGGCAGGACTCAGCTAGGGAATGTGACAGGCTCTGCACGGCAAGTTGATAGGCAGGCCCCCTGTGCTTCCCCAGTACCCTACCACAGCTCTAGCTGATGCACAAGATTGTGTTATTTTGAGATTGGTGCCTCATTTCAAATCTATTTTTCTTTTAAACTTTCAAATGCCTCTTCTTGAGTCTTGAACCATTCCCATACTGGAGCCTTGAAAATTAATTGCAAAGGACTTAAAAGTTGCTGATAGATAGGTGCAGAAACTAGCTACATGGTTGGCCATTCCTGTAAATCATTGGACTCTTCATAAATTTCATTCTGGGCTTTTCCTTAAAAGCCCTCTCCCAAACTGGACACAAGACAATGGACACCAGCAGGCACAGCTCCCAGTGACTAGGATATTGTCACATATCCAAAACCCTGGTGGGAGGAGCAGACATTAGTTCTGAATTCATCCTGGCAAGGAGATTTGTCTGAGAGAGGAGGAAAAGAAGGTCAGAGGCAGCTCCAAGGAAACGGCTTTGGTTTAAAATATTTCATTAGCGTTTTCACATTGGAAATATAAAGTGCAGGAATACAATTGCTTGGCAGAGGAACCACATTTAGTAACAATCCTGTATACATTCAGTACTCTGTGCAGAAGAAGACAAAATATATCCCTGGCCATCTCAGCAAAATTACTGGTTAGTCTTGTAAATGTGACTTTTTTCCAAAATAGCTTACATAATCTAGAGATGTTTGTTTATCAATATTGATAAAATGTGTTCTTTTTCCAGTAGACCGTTGCTCTCTGCTGTAGCCAGGCAGCCTTTGCAGGGCAGACTAGCTTTAGTGTAGCGGTGTCAGTCCGGCTGGGAACACTATTGGGATGCTCACCTCACATTGTTTTCATTTCCCTCTGTGTCTGTCTTTGATTTTTCCTGGTGTAACTCAGTAAGATAATCCCGGTCACCCTTTTCCAAAGGGTTAATCTTCCCCCTGTTGATCTGACAAGCTGTTTTTTTGAAGATAGTTCTCACCTGCCACTTGAGCTTTGTCACCTCAGGATGTTTTACCTCTTCATGCAGGCTGGGTTTGGAGTTTGGACTGGCGCACATACCTGCAAGATCCAGCCGATGCAGGATCTTGTCACCAGTGAGGAGGTAGGAAATTGGATGCCAGTTTGTCTCGTCTGCTTTCTTCTTTTGGGACATAGCTTGACCAAAGAACTGAGCAGTTGAAACATCACAGAGGAGTATGTGGTGTGGATGGATTTCTTTAATGGGAAGCGAGGATTAGTTTACATTTGTGTTTTTCTGTTTTAAGTGAAAAACTGGTTATAGGTGAAAAACTTTGAGGGGCTTTGTAGTTACATCCCAGTGGCAGTTTTAAATTTACTCTGGCTTAGAGGTGTTTCCCAACAGACTGGCAAAACAAAAGCACACAAACAATTCCCTGCAAAGGTCATTCCTGACCAGACCCTGAAACAGCTGAAGTACAGATTGTCAATCTTTTGCACTGCCAGCCCCGTGACATGTTTGTACCCAGGTTCTTTTGTCAGCACTTCAAATAACTTTTTATATTCTCCCCTGACTGTGCTGGGCAGCATGTTGTCAGCGCCCTGGTTGCACCAGCTGACTTTGCAACCTCTTCCCCCTGTCCTACAAGTTTGTCTGCCTGTGTTCAAGGTCTGCCCTGATATGGTGGAGTGTAACCTGGGATTGGAGTGCTGTGAAAAGAGCTGTGTGCCAAAGAGCTGAGAGAAGCCTGCTGGGGCTTTCCCACTTCCCTTGGGAGCCACGGTACAGAGCTGCCCTTGTCCTCGGTCCTCGTCTGGGGTAGGCTGTAGGGGTGTGTCTGCCTGGCTGTGGACCTTGCTGATCCTGACCCCGACTTGCTGACTTGACTTTCTGGCTTGGCCCCAGACCCGGCTCATCCCCATGGGCTTGTTTGACAGTCACTGGGCTCCCGGCTAAATGTGGTTACTGTCACCGGACCTGCTCTGCACTGTGGCACTGTGCCCCTCGACGCTGAGGTCCTGTCTCTGCCCGACTCACCTTTGCTCCCTGTGCTCCCCAAGCTCCTTCGCAGCAGCTCCACTGCCCTGCTCCTGGCATCGGCTGCAGCTTTCTAGACACAGCATCTCCATCTGTCTGAGAACTCAGATATTGTGGGATCATGGTGGTTTATTGCTATGACAGATAAGAAAGATGTGGCATTAGCTTTGCTTCCCTTCTTTTCCAACTTCTGGAAAAAGCAAAACGAGGTCTATTGGCAGGAGCTTGGCCTGCCAAGAAAACAGCCGGCAGGAGGAGCTCTCTAGACATTTTGCTGGATCATTTTCAGACAGTCATAGCTGCATATTTCAAGGGCATTGCTTAGATCTACTTTCTTGGGACTTCCTTGTAGACAAACCAGCAGAAGACAGGGCAGCATCATGGCATTGCCACTGAGCAGCTCCAGTGATTTTTTTTTTTTTTTTTGGTCTTTCTGGGGACTTCTCTAGTTCCTTTTCCCACCATGACATCTTTCTCTGTCATTGTTTCAGAAACTTGAAGTGCTCCTGAAGATGTTAGGGATTCTTTTTGGTCCCTGGAAGAAGCCAAGTGTTCTATCTTCCAAGAAAGCTAGTGTAGGATTTTATGGACAGCATCCTAACCACAAAGTAAAGATTTACAAAGCAATGCTTGTTTTTGCATAGGAAGATATCTTCCTGGATTCCTTGTGACCTCCAAGGGGACCTGTAAGCAAAGAAGTTCTGAAATGTGTCAGTACCACTCTGAATATTGGCTTGATAAAGTTATTCAAATAGTTCTTGTATACAGTTCATCTTTTTCTTTTGTAAGAAGCAGGTGTGGAGGACAGTAGTCAGTCTTTTGCACAGCACTGTGTTCTCATTAGTTAGGCGCAAAATATCAGCCTGCTTCTTAACGCCCATCCTGCATCCCTAAATTGCCTGGCCCCCATGGCCATGCCTCTGCACTGCCTTTAAAAAAGAATTAATTTTTTTTTTTATGTGGTGAATTCTCTACTTCTGTAAATCTGGCCCTCATTTAGTTACCTAAATGGAAACTAGGTGCTCTCGGGTCTTGAATGTTGCTATAATAATTATTTTGATTCTGAATGTGCCAGAAACTATTCTAATGCATATCAGTGTAAATTAAGTCAATAGAGATTCTTCAAATTTATCCTGGTGTTCAAGAGAATGGAATTCATGCACTTCAATTTACAGCTTATTAAGTGATCAGAATTAATGAACTCGCAACACCCTTTTTTCTGTTCTTGTTTACACGTTTTCTTCCTATTCACTCATAATGTACATGATTTAGAAAAAGCAGAGAGTTGAAAAGGCAGCGTGTGGGTCAGATATGTCCCATGGAGCACACCATTGTGCTGCCAGCTTTAATCGTATTTGCAAAGCCGCTGTGTAGAAATGGCACCGTCTGACTCAGTTGATGCGCAGAAACCCAGCTCAAATTTTCAGAACCTTCTCTGCGTTCTGAAAGCTAGAAAGGTATTTGTACTGAGGAACAGGGAAGGTGTTCTTCAGAGTCACTGGGGGATAATAGATACACAAGAATTCCTCCTTTTTTTTTTTTTGAGAGTAATTTTTCAGTGTAGTACCATATTTCATTCTGGAGATTCGGAATTATGTAAACCATTGGATCCACCTTTCCTTTTATTCTGAAATTTGGAAGTCACTTGGGGTGTCACGAAGAAAACCTCACATAAAGCCTCTTTTTCCCAAGACCAACTGAAGGTTATCCCACTGTGGTTCATTCAATTCAAAGTTGGAATGACAAAAGGTTTCCTTTGGTTTTTCATAATGTTTAAGGCTAAACTTGTGAGGCTGCATGCTCATCTGGACATCATTTCTTTCTGACTTTGTGGAATGGGACAACTTCTAAATGCTTCATCTGATGAATTGCAAAAAATTCAGAGACTTCCTATTATTAGTGTGAGAGAGAACAGTAATTTGTGAAAATACTAGGAAATCAAAAAGGGAAAAATAGGGGAGCAGCAGTAATTTAGATACTGCTGCGTTTGTAGATGAAGCAACTGGGTGACAGCACCCGCATACCAATACCTTTATCTCATCTCTGTCTATCACTCTAGAAAAGTTATCAGGTGAGCACACTGAAAGATCTGTCACCAGATAAATACAGGGCTTGTATGCAACCTCTGCAGAACTGGAGGAGAATGAAGATCCAGAGTTAGAAGGAAAAAGGATAAGGGGAGGGACACACAGCAACCCCGATATGAGGGAGTTGCTACAGCAGTAGTGTAGGTGTGCACAGAAACCCTGATAGTGACATTTAGAGGACCTGTTTAGTCAGGGAAAGGAGGTAGATGAGGCATTAAAATGCTGTTGTAGGAGAGAATGAGGGATTCCTGAAGACGAAAATGTCGGAACCAGACTGTACACAGCCTGCTTGGAGGCACGCACATACCCCAGGCGTTGGAGGGGGAGCTGAGAGGTTTGGAAAGGTGGCATATGAGGCATTTGTGCAGGGGAGTAGTGCAGCTTATGGAGTAAATCCCTGTATGAGAGAGCAAAATCTTCAAAGGAATGGCTGTAGATAGTGAACTGCCCTCAAGAAATGAGAAATAGAGGGCAGGCCAGCCATCTCACACTGAGCAGCTACGCTGACTGAGCTGCTGAGGGCGAGGGGGGCCAAGGCAGCAAATGGGAAAGGTTGTTTCAAACCATGTGGGCTGTTTCTGGCTGATGTATGACTTGCTGAAAACTAGAGAAACTGGTTAGTAACTCAGGCTAGAGGGGAGCCCAGGGCTGGACAGAGCTCCCACCAGAGCCACGCGAGCAGCTAACTGGGAGCTTAGTCCCTGCAGAGCAGAAGCTGCCTGCGTGGCTGCTCTCTGTGCTGGTGCTGAGGTGGCGCATCTCAGGGGATACTGGGCAGTCCCTGTGTGTGAATGTAGATTGAGCTCTGGAAGTTGATGTATGGCAAGTTCCTAGCTCTTTTTACCTCTTTTCGCTTATGTACTTGCATACCAATATTAAAAGATGAGAGATACCCTCAGAGGAAAAAGTAGTGAAGTGATACTGGACTCAGTCTGAGGATTTGTAAAAGGAAGAGAAGAGCCTGTGGTTTCATTTGAGGAAAGCAGAGCATGCTGGATTCACAGGACCCACCTCTAACTATAACTGACTTAAAATTCTGATTGAAAACCAAACGAGCCTTAGTATGTTTCAAGTATGGCTCTATTTTCTGAAGTTGTTACCTTTTTTCCCCTTTGCTTCTTAGTGCTGAGTGTTCAAGCCCACGAGGCAATAACTTAACAACACTGCTAGTATTTTCAAGTTCTGTTTCTTTAAGAAGTTCATAAAACTTGTCACAATACCCCAGTAAAGCTCTTTCTGCTGTGCTATCTAATCCAAAGTAGTTTATATCAGATTTATGCTCTGGCAGCTCTGTGGTAAACTTGGACTCTACCACATTACAAACACAAAGATTCTTAAAGTTGTTGTCATTGAATTTGAAGGACTCTTTTGTTTAATGCAGTCCTGCACTCCTGTACCAGGGCTGTGATCTCCATGGCTCTGCACCTCATACATGTACAAACTTAGGCAGCCTGAGATGAAGACATTTATACCAGTGACAATATTTTGGGAGATTTAGCCTGTTATTTGAGTTTAAATTGTGGATGTCCAAAATACAGTAGAAGACATAAAGCACTGGAGAATTGTGAGGTCTGGTATTTTGACCAGAGGGTCCTTGAGATGTAATGCTAAGTTTCTCTTCTCTCACAAAAGTCCCCTTAAACCTGACACCTGAATTTGTAAGTCTTCCCTGAAACCCTGGATCAACCTTGTGAAATTCCTAGAAAAAAACAATTATCCAGAAAACTATCAGACTCTTGATTCCCTCCTGGTGTGAGGCCTTGCAAACTTAGCCTAAAAACATAAAAGACTGAAACTATGATGTCGGTCACACCCTCAACACAAAGATTATAGGTGTAACCAGAGGAGGAATTCTTCACAAAAATCTCTGATCTGAAATAATGCAGAACTCTGGAAACAGCTGCCAAATACCCAAGGCCAGAGACCTCTCATCCTGGGGCCAGTTCTTGTGTTGTCCAGTGCTCTAAAGCTTGTTCTATTCCCAATTTATGGAAAGAGGAAAGATTATTGGCATCCATTGAGGAAGCTGGAATGTTTTATTTGTGGTTTTGTTTGTTTGTTGGTTTTTGCTGGGTTTTTTTTCCCCTCATTAAAATGAATCTACAATTGGCTGAAGGAATTGCAGTCTTTCTCCAGAAGAAAAACATATTTATTACCTCCGCGCTTCCAAGTGAGAAGCGCACCTTACAACATCAGGTGCACCCTTGGGGTTGCGACTCGCAGTGACCGCCATCAGTAGTAGCACAATGGTCTGTACTGTCTAACTGGCCCTGGGGCAAAAGATCAGTTTAATCATTAATGAATTCATCTTTAAATTACTTTTATTGCAAAGGTGATATATTACTTCTGTGGGACCATGCAACCTGGTCTCTATGTTGTTTCTGTACTCATGTCTATTTTGCATGTTCATTGTCTGGTTCTGCTGACATTCGTAAAGCATTCACTGAATTTGGGAGTTTTCTTCTAACGTTAGATCCCAAACACATGACTAGCTCAGTGGGACTCTGGTCACTGTGTTGCTCCAAGACCTGTTGGAAGTCCAGATGTGCAAAGGCAGCAGCTGAACAGGGACAGGCAGGGGATACAGTGAACTTCCCAGTTGGCTTCTTGTTTACAGCCCCGTGCTCTGTACTGTTGTGTTCTGCTGTGAGAATCCTTCAGTTCTTCTTCCCTTTTGGTCTTTAATGCTACCAGATGGAAATCTAGCTCAACTTTCAAAAACTCTGAATAATTTATTAAGAACAAAATTGTTGGGTCTGAGAGCTGGTTCCTTCTCTCTCTTTCTCCTTTTCTCTCTGCAAACTGCCTTTCAGAGGCAAAGTTTCTAATTACAGGTCAGGGAGGCAGGTTTAATCACACAGCAGAGCCCTTGATGCAGCATTAGAGTGTTATTTATACACCTGAATTAATAGGGTTGCAGCATTTCAGTAGAGAAGAATAAGGTGGTTTTCAATTTCACTCTTTTTGTGTGAAACAAACCACATCAGATTCACCGGGCTTTTTGACCTAAATTATTAGGATTCTGAGTAACTAACAAATAACTGCTGTGCAGAGCTAGAGCAAAAAAGAAGCAAGAATAGAGAGAGAACTGCTCACATAGCAGTGGAACAACAGAAGCAGGATGTATCAGAAAGAGCTAGGAGGGGACAGAATGAGGAAGCCATTGGGAAAACTGAACAGGGTAAAAATATGGATATGCAATTGTCTGTCCCCTGGAGGACTTCTGGAGAGTGGTAGCATCCACAGAAACTGAAGGACAGTCTGCAGTGTGTTGACTTGCACCCAGATACCTCAAAATATTGTTGTTCTTTTAAGGCCAAGAATAGAAGAGGTAGAGATGAAACCTGAAGTGTGTGAGGAGTCCCTTGTACTCCATGCTGCAGGGAATGGGATCCCTGCACCATCAGCACTTAGAGTCACCGTCAGCTTTTACTGGAAGTATTGGTTCTGTAGCACTGAAAAGAAGTGGGGAGTCCTGGACAGGATTGTTCCTGCAGTGTTGAGAGCTTCAATGTGACATATTTACAGCAGTGCAGCAATGAACTTTCTCTACTGTTTTGGATATGAAACTCACAATCCCTGTGGACTTTCATCCAGTTTTATCTCTGTCTCTAACTTGTGTAGTTTGGCTTCATGTTTCATTTTCACTTGGCTGCTTGCAAAGTCTGAAAATTTCTGGAAGCTTTCTTGACTTCTTTTCAGGGTTAAAATGGGAGACCTATGCCTCTGCATCTGATTCTCCAAGTGATGGAATACACTGAGTTAACTGAGATGCTGATGCCCAGAGTCATCGTTTGAGCTCTGCGATAGGTTTGTGTATGTCCTGCCAGGTAGATGTGTTGGGTCACGTGATGGGAAAGGGCCCCCAACAGTAGGCTATTCCTTCCAGCAGCAGTTCTCCTGGTTGTGGTTCATGGATAAGGCATCCACAGTGTGCCCTGGTACCTGGCAAAGCTATGAGACTCACCGCAACTTGCCAAACCAACATGTCTGCCAAGTGAAAATCCCAAAGCGATGAAGAGAGAAGGATGCTATGCTTCAAAATAGCTGAAATGCAGGTTCTGTGGGTATGGAGCAAAGCATAGCAGCCAGAGTACTGGGTCTTATGCTCAGTCTGGGAGACTTGGCATGGCTTCGAGCTCCTAGAAGCTGTGTTTTGCTGTGAGTGATAGATTTCTAGAAGCTGTACTCAGCAATCTCTAAGCTAAGCTAGGAGACAGATGAATGCAAAGCAGTCAGTATCTATATGATATATTACTTAAGGAAAAAAAGGTTATCTACTTTTGTAAATTTACTTTCAATCCCAAGATAATTTTTTTTTGTTTAGATTACCTATACTGTGAACCTTGTTCTCATGTATGTCTGCAAATCATTACCATGTTGCTGGAGCGGTATGTGCAGGGAATAGAAACTGATTCACCAGGTAGAGTGTCACAGTGCTCTGACACTGGATCTATCAGACTGGGTCTCCAGCAGTGTGTCAGGATCCAAAACTGGGTTGTGAGCTGGATGGAAACTCAGTTGCAGAAAAGTGGTCACAAATCTGAGAGAGCAAGAAGAAAAGTCTTCAGCAGAGAAAGATGGAAAATACTGCTCCCCAGGACGCAGCCCAGCTATGCTTTCTAGGCTTTGCATTGCCAACAGGAGGTTTTCTACCAGGCTGCAAGGGAGGAGGATGTGAGGTCTGTGTACGCTCTCCCTGTGACATCCCTGTTATTACTGTCACGTGCAGATGGCTGACACCCGCCGTGACAGAGGCAACCGAGGGTTTGGTGTTGTGCTGTACTAGACAACTTGTCGGGTGTGTGATAGTCAGGCTGCCCTTCCTGTGGGAGGAAATTTAGAGGGAGCTGTTGCTTTTTTGTATGTATGTGGTTTTCTCCTCCAAAAATAGCTATCTGTCGAAGTGAGATTTCAGAGATGGGAGAGGATTAGCAGTGATGACATGGATGGTCATATTTCAGGGCAAACACCTGTAAATCAGTCTAAGCCTGTAAGTAGCAACCTATTAAACTGAGTTCACCTCAGCAGCGCTCACCGTGTGTCTGTTCAGGAAGGCTGGAGCCAGCTACCCAACCCCTGGAGTACGGCTGGTGCTACAAGCTCAGCCTTTTCCAGTACAAATGGAGCAACTGTGGATGCTTACAGCTGACAAGACAAGACACATTAAAGAGGTGATAACATTTTTCATACGTCTTCTGCATTTCTACTTCTATCTTATCCCATTTTTTACCCTTCTTGGAGCTCTGAGATGCTTTTCCTTCTGGTTTTGTTTTTAGGGGCTTTTTAGTAGAGAAATTCTTTTTAACATTAGAGATGTTAGATCAAGTCTTCCAGTGCTGCCCCTTATGTTCAGCAGAAGAGCTGCTAGCAGGGATGTGTTGCCTGGTTTTCCAGAGGTGAAGCATACAGCTGTTCTAGCATCCTCTGCCCTTTCCAGCCTGTAGGCATGCAGTGAGAAATCAGGATATTAACTTGAATCCTCTGTTAGTGCCACTGGCTTCTCCTCTTTCAGAAAGGACTCTGCCATGTGGAATATCTAAATGAACTGCTGCAAACTCCTGTTTAATGAATTTCGCATAACAAAGTGTTTGGAAAACATTTCCTATGGATATGTGGCTTAACCACAAAGTATTAATGATTGTTAAGTTACTTTCTGAACAAACAGCCTGTACCTGTGACCTGGCAGTGAAAATGTTACAGGGTCACAGAGCTCAATCCAGTTCTCCCATCAACTTCCAGAGTGATTTCTGACATCACAGTATTTTTGTGCCTGGGTTCCACTATTCCTTTATCCTGGGTTTCTATAAAAATATCATCAACCTCACCGAGGCTCTGAAGACACGTGAGATCTTTGGTTAGTTTGTGTATGCAATTGAGATTGCATAAGGAAAGCATCCTTATATTTTCTGATATTTAATTTTTCTGTTAGCCGCTCTCCATTTTATATAACTTAAGTGTCTGTATATATATTACTTACTTTTATATAACTTACTTTATATAACTTATCATTTACAGTGAAAGTGAAACTTATCATTGCTGTGAAAGAAGATCCAGTAATTTCAAATATTAGGTTTTAATAGTAGTTTATAAGTTTTCTTCCTTTTTAAATGAAGCCGGCAGTTTCATCATTCTTATTAGCTTGTCACTACTAGATTGGAGTGTAGGTTTATATAACATTTTCTTTGCTACATGGATCAGTAGTAGATGCTTCCGAGAAAGTATCTAGTATAAGATGATGTACAACAGAGAGTCACTTGGTTTTTCACCTGTAAGGGAATTTTCTTCTGTAGGTGAGGCAGTGAATATCCAGCATCAGCTGGGGTCCCAGCTCTGTCCTCAGCATGTGAGCTGGTCCACAGGGTCTAATAAACCACAGATTCCAACAGGACTACGTCCTTCCTTCAACCTGAGCATATGTTTAAGTGGTCTACTGATCTCACACTGCAGATCTGAGATCTGTTAAATCTGTTAAATTGTCTTCTATTTTGTGTTAACTGGCTGTTCCAATTAATGGTATAAATGTCTCTTTCTGTGATATGACTGCTAATATGAAGGTGCCTAGCTGGGCACTGTTCAGAGCACAGCAGTGCCTTCAGATCTGCCAGAGACTCGCAGGTTGTGACTGACACCGACGTGATATGGGTTGCACAGTGCAGCTCTGGATAATGCAGCACTAGACACACCTCTGAGGGCTCATCTGTCTCCTCTCTCCCTTATGTTTGTTTTCTTGAAGAAACACGCCTGGCTCACCTGATCATGGCAGCTGAGAACCTCACCAAATTATGGAGCTATTTTATTTTCTCAGATGTTCTCATGATCCTGCAGACATTGCAGGTGATCTCTTTGCTTCAGGCTGGCTGCTGTCTCTGACCAGTCTGCCAGGTAAACACAGGTGAGCGTCAAAGTCCAGAACAGCATGTTACAAGTGATGAAGAGCTCTGTTTTTCTTCTGTCACTTTGTATTCACAAATAGCAAGTCATATTGTAAGGACTGAGAAATATGCCTGAGTAGGTCCAGGGAGAGATTAGAGTTCTAGATAGGCAATACAGATCTCTCCACACATCTTCAAACCACTGCTACGGCTGCCCTGTCTGTGAGAATGGAGCTTCCAGTGACGCTGATGCTAGATTTTCCAGAAGGGACGGGGGATAAAGAAACAGGACAAGTTCGACAAGGCAAATGCATTTCTGCTGTTTCCATATGAGCTCAGTAAGATAACTGCTGCAGATCTAAAAGGTTCTTAAAAGTCACCACTTCTTCACATCAGTTACATACGTTGTTCTCCCAAGGAAATAAAAATTTGGCATGCAAAACAATTTACATCCAAAGAAATCAAAGTGAAAGTCATCATCCCTGTTTTACAGATGCAGAAACTAAGATTTTAGCAAGGATTTATGCAAGCGAGAGAAAAGTAGGAGTCAAATCTTGTATAAGGATGCTCTTGTAAATACATGACCTGTGTTTTCCCTAATAAGTGTTTAGAGTTCCTTCTGGCTTTGGAGTTTGGGAATTACTGGGAACAATCAATGTGCCTCTGAGATGCTGCATTCATCACTTCAGGATTGTGCTGACAGTCACTTTCCTTGTTGAAACACATCACCCTAGTTTCATTCCAGGAACTATGGGTGTTAATTTCTTAAGAAACTTCTGTTAA
Organism: Ardeotis arabs; assembly: GCA_011801015.1. Classification (NCBI taxonomy): domain Eukaryota; kingdom Metazoa; phylum Chordata; class Aves; order Otidiformes; family Otididae; genus Ardeotis; species Ardeotis arabs. The sequence continues at coordinate 25,387 of JAAGAY010135196.1, forward strand.
TTGTAATGTAAGCAGTTTTGGGGGAGGGGAAGAATCAGCTGTATCAGAAAGAAGATCCAGTTCCGCATGTACAGAACAAAAAAAGATTTGTCTGTGGCAAAAGCCTGTTCCCAAATTTTCTCAAGTGCTTTTGGGAAACACTGCACCTCTATGGGAAGCACGGTTGGCCTGGGTGAGTTGCTGGCATACAGCTGTCGATAAAAATTGCTGTCTGTGCCATTGCCTGAGTAAGGAACATTTCATTTTCTAGTAGGCATAAAGAGTTGCCAGTGTCATTGAAATTTTGTAGCTCTGAATAGTTGCTGTAAATTTCATCTGGGCAATATCCCCAATTGTGTTAGATATAATTACATTCAAAGTTCTTTTTAATCATTTATTTGGAACATGTCCCAAGATTCAGCAGTTTTGGATTGGGACAGAAATTGAATTATTTATTATCAATTAGAGGTTGTCAGAGCCTTTGACATCACGTCGAGCTGGCATTGTTTGGTATCTGTATTAATGATCATATAGATAAAAGCATGAAATTATTAGTTAGGAAGCTTTTATTCTAGGCTGAGAAAGCTAGTTTGCATACTTGGCTGGGTGCTTCCCTACACTCACTGTCATTATGGCTGTGTTTAATCAAGTCAACGTTGCCTGTGGAATTGCTTGCCCATAAATTGATGAATTGAGGGTAAGAATAATTCTCCCTAGATGGAATCCAGTTGTGACTTCCCTTGCCATCCCAGCCCAGCACATTTAGACTCTTCTGCTTTGGCTGTGGTCTGCTATAGACCCTGCACAATCTTTGTCACATCTGTTCTTTTCTTGTGAGAGCAATTTATTGATGGCTGTTGGTACTATGGTAACGCTGGATGCTGAGCTTTTGTTCCTCCAGGTGAGGATGGAGATGATAACCTCACAGATGTTCTTGAGCTCTCTTCACAGATCTCTTCTGCATCCTTCTCTCATCAGTGTGGGTCTTAAAAATAATTTTTCTTACTGTGTTTTGGCACCTTGCAAGAAACCTCAGCTTAAGAGAAAGATCATGTAACAGAAGACTGCGTAGGGTGATCCCAGATACGTTGCTGCAGAAAAGGAAACTGTCAGGAAATCAGAGGAAAAGAGCATTGAGAAGATGCCACTTGTCTCCCTGAGTGGCAAAGGAGAGGCTGAGGAGAAGGGATGCTCATGTGACATTATCTCATCCCCGTGTCTTCTGGATTTGGCTGTTGCCAGGGTTAGTATAGCCTTAGTGGGAGAAAGAAGGGGGGAAAAAAAAACCCTTCTAAGGGCATACTTGCACAATTTTTTGTAGCAAATACATATTTTTTTTTTTTGCCTGCACTCTGAGCTGCTGGAAGCAATGTGCATTAGCCCAGTGCAGAGGCTGATCCCGCAGGTTACAAGATACAATTTGAAGAAGGTCATAAGAAGTTACATGCTAGATCCAGGGAGAGAGCAGGAACTTCTTACACGACAGATACAACAATTAATGTTATCACTCCCTCACCAGTTCTACTCCTCATTGGAGTCAATTTCCCTCATCTCAATCTTCTGTGAATTCCAGTATTATTTCTTGAAATATATATAAATTTCTCAGTGGAATTACTGATCTGTTAGGGTTTTTCTTCTGAATTTTTTTTCTCCTTCACCCGCACTTATCAAAAGCAAGGTTGTCGCACTGTCACAAGGAAATTATCACATACACCACTTTTCCAATTATTTCATTACAGCAAAGGAAACTGGAACTAGAGAAAGACAGAAGTTCTCATTGTACTGGGAAATGGTGAGATTTCAAAACCTTTTCCATTCCGGAGTGAACCACATTTTAAGTCAAACTTTCTTACAAAATGAAGCTCTGAAAACAGTTTTGTTTTGATCAGAGCAGTTTCTCTGATTTCAGTGTCTTTAAACTGGGGGAAAAAAAGGTTATTTTATATAGCTTTATGTAACTTTTTACATAATTGTATATTTTTTGGTTTTGAAAAGCTTTTTTCGATAACGTCCAATACACTGAAAATGCCAAAATAGGCCTTTCTCACATTATTGAAGTACTTCACTTACTTTGTTGAACAGAAAAATCACCATGTTTTTCAAAATAGTTGGGTTTCAACAAACACATTTTTCTTTTAGCATTCCTCCACACATAAACACTCATTATCTAGACAAATATTTTAATACTACGTAACTCCCATTCTTTTCAAATTGCTGCTTGTACGGTAAGAAATACCTCTTCCAGTGAGCTCATTTGGAAAAGCCGAAGCTGCATGTATCCAACCTCTCAGGCTCAGTACTGACTTCCACAAAGGAAAGTATGCAACTGGAATTCCTGGAACAGACCTCTCTTGAAGTATGTGCTTTGTATCAAAGACGCTATTTCTCAAGGCAAAGAAAAAACCAAAACAAAACCCAAGCCAACCAAAGCCCAGCCCGTAACAACAAACCAACAAAAATAAAACCACTTTAGTTATAAATCAGCTTTTGTCTTGACTTGCAGAAGGTGCAATGGCCCCTTCATCCGCTCAAATCCTTCGATTTAGGAAAAAAAAAAAAGTAGAAATGGAGAGCTGCAGTACAAACACGCCTCAAACCCTGTGACCAACTTTTCTTTCCCAATCTGGTAGCAATATTTCTGATTCCCAGCCTCCCTTTTCAGAAGCTGACAAGCAGCAGCAACTCTGGGCCGAGGCAGCCTTGGGAAGTGACTAATTAAACAGTGATTGCGGGATTGCTTCCTGACCTGGGTATCAGACCACAAGGGTGAAGCTTCATAAAGATGGAGTGAAGGCAGGAAGCAGCCCTGCATATTTCCATAATAGGGGCATTATGGAGACATGCCCTGGAGGCTGCCTGAGACCTTGCTGAATGGATCCTGATACCATCGGGGAATGGAGTACCTGCTAGTTCAAAGCAAGGCTGAATGCAGGTTTTAATCCCTTCTGACAATTGTTGAGAGGAAATGGCCTTTCCTCTGACCTTATCGTTGTAAACAACAACTAGTCATCAGGTTTGTCCTGCTGAGGGAATAGTCAAGGTCTATGCAAGGATTTTACTTCAGACTTTTTTTTTTCCCCCCTCTGATTACGATGGTTTAATTCTCCAGATCTGAAATGCATTCTCACCTCTTAATATACCGGAGTTCAGGTACATTCTTTGTTAATACTGAGTCCATACAGCTCGGTCCCATTCAGAGCTGTGGGCAGGCATCCTATGGCCAGTTTCGGTGCTCAGCCCTGTGGTTGTTTTTGTGATGAGTGTGGTGAGATGCCTTTTGCATACACAGGTATCCCCAGAACTGGGTGTGAGACAAGCTGACAAACTCTTCTAGCATGACAGAGAATCACTAAGAGCTGTAATGGCCAATGTATGGAGGACTTGCTGCTGGGCACCATTAGCGTAGCAGTTTTAATATGATAGAAGGATGCATACACTTCTGGAATTGCAGCAGTGGGTGGATTTAACTCTGTGGATTCATATGGCTTTTAGTGCTAGGACAATACAGATGACAGAGGAAATGAGACAGTAGCTTTTGCTGCTCCTGGAGTTACAGCCAGCTGTCTGTAACCAGCAGGTCAGAGCGACAATGCAGAAGAGGGCTGACCTGCTGCACTGGCAGAATTTCAGGGTGATGAAATCCACTTTCCCCCAGATTTGTGCAGGACTCTGACACTGACAGACACGTGGTGTTGGGAAGCACATCACTGTGGCCACCTGTAAGCATCCCCTTTCCAGTTGCTGCTCATCAGGTGCTAAGAGGTATAACAGAGATCAGCTGTCACAGCCTTTCTAAAAGGGAATTTGCAGAGCTATTAGGAGGGCACTTCTGTGCCTGGTCATAAACCTTGGCAGGGTGTAGGAGGTTACCGATGGCTTTGTATGAATGATTTTTTAATTCCAGTGGAGGTTATGGGTAGTGCTTGCATGTCTGCTCTTTGGTTCCCCCACGTTAAGTCAGATGGCAAGCTGGAAGAGATTTCTCCCTTGTGCTGCGCAGCCTGGCTGGTCACTGCAAAATGAGGGATGGGCTGTAGCAGTCAGTGTGCCTGAGCTCTCTGGAAGTCACAGCTTTTTCACTGGAGCAAAGGAACATTTCTTCACTAGGTAAAGACAATGAATTGTATTTTTTTTTCTTGTTATCCTGGTTGACCCAGCTTAACTTTTGCTCCCTTAGCTTTTAAGGATTCTTGCTATGTGCTTTGACAAGAGAAATGTGGTGTGCTTTCAGTAGGCTGAAGTTCATTATTTGTAGGTCCATATTTCTGGTGAAAAACTTGTAAGGGTCTGCAACTAAGAAAAGGTTAAAAGCCACTTTCCCTGGTTTTGTAGGAATGTCTGAGTGGGCTGTGGCAGGCTAAGGGCAGACTGGTGGATTCTTATAGAAAGGATGTCTGTTTTTCACAATTATGTACCACCTGTGGTAATGTATCCGTAAGCAAAGGAAAAAGCCTGAACACTGAGAGGAGCCATCTCTGGACACCACATACATCTTCTGCCAAGTGGATGGTCAAGGTCAGGGCCTCAAGTGGTGAAGGAAAGAGCTGCATCTGCCCTGTGCTTTGTCTCTGGCACCCATGTGTGCTGTGGCCATGAGCAGGCTGTACCCAAGGGATGGGTTTCTCTGATTTTCATTAGGGATCTATGGCTGTGGGTGGAAGAGGCTGTTATAAGTATTTGCAGCCTGTCCTGTAACAATTTGAAATTGTTTTGCTTGATCCATACCAAAATGATTTGGGATCACTTTGCTTCTAGTTTTGTTCGGAAAACAATTCTACAAGGCTGTGGCCCACGTGTGCCCATGGGACTGAGACATGAGTAAGTGGAAAGGATCTCGAGAAGCTCTGACGTGATATGCCTGAAAGGATTTCCTTTCCTCCTGCTCTGGAGGTTGACCCTTGTGGCAAGGTCATGTAATTAGGCTGCTTGGAGAGCTGGTCACTGGTTACGGTGTGCGCTCTATACCTTGCAGGACACCGGCAGGTCGGGAGGGCAGTACCACCATCCCCATTGGCTTGCGTGTGCTGTCCGCGTCGTCTGTGTGCTGTCTGCATCAGGGTCGTGTTGTCAGAAGACTGAAAGGAAGAGCATTAGAGGAAGTATTCCCCTTTCAGCTGGGATCAATGCAGTAGTTCCTCAAATAAATGCTCTCTTTCCACCCCACCCCTTCTCTCCTCTGAGATTTACTTGTTTATACATTTGCAGGTGGTAGCTCTTTGCCTTGTTGTGGTATTACCTGTGCCAAGGAGAATCATAAAAATCTCAAGCACTTATTGATTCAGTGGTGGGAGCCATTTCAACAGTGATAAACCCCTGCTTCTCCCTCAGTTATGAAATACTTATCATGTTTTCTCTTCCCTCTCTTTAAGACTTTTTGAATTATTTCCTCCACTTTCCAGAGCTGTAACAAAGGATGGGTGGCTGGATCACTGTGCCAGCTTTACCCAAGTAAAAGGGGCCACAGAGAAGCTGAAAGGGCGGCTGTCAGCAGGCTACTAATTGCATGTGTCCGTCAGCAGGTTGTCCTTCTACCGAAGAATGTTATCTTGAGATGAATCCATAGGCAGCACAGAAGGGTCTTGTTGAGAGGGGCAGACCAGGGAGCTACAGAGTGCTGCTGCTTATCAGGACAGTGTCTTCCCAGCAGGTGCAAGAGTGAAAGAGGAGCACTGGCTATGTGAGAACTGCTTTGCCTTGCAGTGATGGTGTGAAAAGGGAGTACGCTTTGCTTTCTCATAAAGGACCGCTTGGGTTGCGTTCTGTGCTGCTCTGCAACATTGCTGGAAGTCTGCAGTAACTGGTTAGCACTCTGTGGTGCTTGTTTGTGGTGAGTGAATGCTGCTTTTCCTGCTTGTTTTGCTCCATGCATGTTACACTGTGACACTTGAAATGCACTGTTTGTAAAGAGCAGCAATCTTTTTTGTTCCAGAGCTTCGTGAATACTGTAATGCACTATCTTGGCAGTTTTTATACCTGAGACTTTCCCCTCCCTTGCCCTCCCTCCCTGTGTAGGAGCAGCACACTTTGCTCTTCTGCACAACCTGAGCTCTGGAAGTATCTAAATATTTTTATACAGCTCAAATGTTCACTGTGGCCTGTCCTGGAAGCTTCTCACTGAGGCCAGGGAAAAGGGCAGTTACTTAAAAATACTCACATGTGGTTAGACTTTTTCCTGATCTGCTGAGAAATAATCACAATCGCTTCCAGATTGTTTCTTTGACTCAAAGAAAGTGTCACCAGAGCTGACAAGATCTCATTCTCAGTATGGTATATATTGTAATTAGGATGTATATTGCCATCAGCACCCTGAGAGCCCAGGAGAACATGAGCTGAGGATTTTTCTTGTCTGCCCTTACTGAATGCATGTGAGAGTCTCATGAATATTTTTGAAGCAGGTCAAATACTTGCCATTGCAAATCTATAGAGACTCTAATGAAAGCAATCCTTTGAGCAGGAGTGAAGGTGGATTTCTCCTTCCTTACAAGAAGGCTCAAGGAGTGCTGAAATAATTTTGAAGGAGTAGGTAATGCCTGTGGAGTGAATTTTCACTCTGAAGTCGGAGAGGGGAGATTCCTGATCTTCATTCAGCTGCAGGCTGGCACTTAGTGCGTGTCTGGGGGCAGTGGAAGAGCCAGGCAGGACTGTGGGATGGCAGCGATATACCCGATGTGGAAATGGAGACGCTTCCCAAAAGCAAGTTTGCTGATTATACGGCAGCAAACAATTTGGTGTTAAGGAGACTTGCGTAGGGTAGAATCTTATTTTTTATTATTATTATTTAGAGGCGCTTACATTGTTAAATGAGCACCTCACAAACATCATTACCCAGCAAAACGTCACATGTGATGCTGTTGGGAGGTGGGGAAACAGTGAAACTGAGGCAGCATATCACCCCTTGATGCCTCTGGAGTGAAGGAGAGGAAACACCCACACTGCTGGAATTCAGTTTTCATGCAGAATGGCTCATGGGATCCTTTTCAACCTGAGCAGGCAACGGGGGTATGCCTGAACCCTCAAAGGAGAGGGCTGGGTGGGGATTCAGGGTGTGAAGTGCTAGTCAGATGGGGTGGCATCAGGGCTGGTAAGACTACATGTCCTTATCACTTCAGAGCCTGACTGCCAAAATGTCTGGTCCAATGTTAGCCCCACTCATTGACTGAGAAAAGGGACTACTGAGGAGCCAAGAGGTTTATCCGAGGGTTCAGCAGCAATCCTGGGAATAGAAACAGGTACTGGCAGAAAAACTTGCTGTCTGCCTGGAGAACCTGACGGCGAGTAAACCTTCATCTCTGAACACCCGGCTGTGGGGACTGTGTTTAGGCACTTGTGTCTCTGGCTGTTGGAAGTGGGCAGGAATTTTCCTGTGCTGTTGAGCCGGTGCTACATCTGTGATTAGGACCAAGTTTTGTTCTGTTTCCTTGAGCTCACATTGCCATTCACTGGACTCGTGTTGCTGCAGCTCCCTTTCACAGTTTGGTTGCATTCTGAACCTAACTGTGAGCAAGAGGCTGGTGAGATCCCAGATGTTGCCATCTTCATAACTCAAGTTCCCCCCTCTTAAGGGACAGGGTGAATTACTAATCCTCGTCCTGCACACACGATGCCCAGAGGGCTGGAGCTGAGCTGCAGCCCAGCCACTTGGGGATGAAGTTGGTTGCAGGATGGGAAGCCTGCATTTTGGTGGAGGTGTGGAGGAGGCAGGTGTCCTGCCTCCTACTCCTCAACAGCCAAAAGGTTTTGCTGTTCTTCAGGGCTATATACATCAAGGTATAGGTTTTTTTTTTTAAGAGAGAGAATAATCTCTGCTCTGGCCTCAATGCAGGAAATCTTACCCCCAAACTCTCTCCTGTTGGTTTGCTTGGTGTTGCCTAAGAGCCGGGGAGGACCTTTCTTGTAAACTCCTGCACAGAGGAGGCCTGTTGCTGTGAACTCTTGCATAGTAATTAGAGGAAACAACTCTGGGCTCCAACTGGTTATGCAACATGGCTAGATTCACCCCTGTTTGTCACCGTGCAGCCCAGCACCAGCAAGCTGGTGCCGCCTTTGCCTCCATCCCCTCTCCAGGGCAGCCGCTTTGCAGATTGCAGGAGTTTCTGTCCCGCAGTTGGCTCCTAGGTAAATCCTGTCTGGGACCTACCGAGGGTAATTGTAGCCCCTCAGCAGAAACAGTCCAAGTTTCCAAGGCAACTCTCCTCTAACCCTACTTTGAATGCTGCCTCGTTCCCATAGAAAGTTGCCCGTTAGTCTCATCAGCAGCTGCCGTGGGGAGCACACCACCTCCAGAGAAGTTGTCCTTTCGCTGGGCTCTTTATTCCCATAATGAGCAGCCGGGGGGGTGCGGGTGGCATGTGCTGCTCGGTGCTGCTGGCCTCCCGGGCAGGGCACTGCGTCCGGCCCAGGAGCCGCTTTTGAGCAAGCAAGGGGGTGGTTGTGCCTTTCCACCTTCCCAGGGAGAAAGAGGTGCTTGGAGCTCCCGGGAGGTGCACGGAGTGGGAGGCTCAAGTGCAGATAGGGCTGCTCCTAGGCTGGTTTTTGGTTTTTTGGGTTTGTGGTTTTTTTTTTTTTTTTTTTTTTTTTTTTTGGCGAGCGGGAAGGTGACAAGTGAAGAAAAAGGACACGGCGTTTTATTTAATTAGAAAAACCGAACTCCCTAAAACTAGCCTCCGAAGGGCCTCCGTTGTCATCAGCTGCACAAAGAGCTGTGACAAATGAAAGGAACTGAGCAGAGAAAAGGCTGCTTTCTCTTTGTGTCTCTTTCCCAGCTTCTGTTTGCTTTGCTGTCTCCCTTGCTCCCATTGATCAGGCATGTGGAAACATTCCTCCTCCTGCGCTCCCATTGTGGCCGCCTGGTTGCCAGGCTGCCGTTGGCTTGAATAACTTCACTAAGCCAGGCCTCTCCAAAACCATGCCATCCGGCGCGCTGGATGCGGGGCCAGACGCTGCCCTCCCATCCTCCTCCTCTCCCTCCCCCTCCCCAGCAGCGCAGGGGCGCAGTGAAAAAATGCGCTGAAGAACAAGGGAGGTAATGCAGAGCCCCAGCTGGCCCAACGCAGGGGAGAGGCGTGAGCTCGCCCAAAGAAAATAGGGGTAGCAAGGAGGGGACAATGGCCAGCCTGGGTTGCTGCATTAAAAAGAAGGTGGGTGGTTGGTGGCAGTGAAGGCTGCTAACCCAAAGTTTCTGAGCAGAGAGAGGACAAAAAGGCACGTTTCCAGGGGACACAAGTGAGTAAAGCACAGTGAGGTAAAGCCCAGCCTTGTTTCCCATGGAGGGGAGAGGTGGCGAGGACAAAACAGGAGGCAGCAGGCAGGCGGCTGTGACTGGGAGCGATTCGTGGCCAGCTCTCGCTGGCTGTGCCACAAACGCGTCCCTTCAGCAAACAGAGCACCTTGGGCCAAGCTCGCCGCTGCCGCTGGCTTGTGCTGGCGTGGAGGTGAGGCCGGTGCCTGGTGCAGGTGACCTCTCTGGAGCAGAGCGTGCCTGCGCTCCTCAGGAGAGTGCAGGGGCAGGCTGGGGGGCTGTGCCCTCAGGACGTGCTCCTGGGAGTAACTTGGGGTAGCTCTGGTGCTGAACACCCTGCCCCTGAGCATGAGCTGGCTGCCTGGGGACCTGGGGGGCTCGTGCTTTTGCTGCGGAGAGGCTGGCACCCGACCGAACCTTCCCGCCGCTCCTCCGCCTGCAGCCCCTGTTATGCCGGATATGAATCTGGCCCATTGTTCCTACCTAATGCTATTTTTCATCAGTGAAATAGCAGTAAGCAATCTGTGCTTTCAGACCTGCTTACTGACTCAACGCGGCTGGGGCTGGATCCTCAGCTGGTGTAAAGCAACCCTGGCCCATCAGCTCACCCGTGACCCCCAGGTAGCCTTGGCCCCGCCGGCAGCTGTGGCCCGGTGCTGTGGCTCAGAGGAGCCGTATGACCGGGGGCTGAGGCTGTGACCAGGCAGAGGATTCCCTCCCGGGGGCGAGGCCCCAGGTCTGTCCGCAGGGGTGGCCCCCGCATCCCTGGAGGTGGCAGAGATGTCCGAGAGCAGCTGGGGCCTGAGCCAGGCTGGGTTTGTCCTGCAGAGGGGTCCTGGGTTTGTACTGGTTTGAAGGGCAGGGACTGCTGAGCTCAGGTGATTAACATAACAATCCTGGGGCTCTGCCTTCATCCCGCGGCTAAAGCCTGGTTTGCTCAATCCAATTTCCAGCCTCTGCCCTTTCTTTAGCAGGCTAATTACACCGGCAGGACAGTGGAAATGACCTTCTTAAAGCCACAGTGCCCCTCGTCCACTTACCTGTCAAAACACAGGAGACTGAGCACCGCTGTCATTCAGAGAAATAACGTGTTTAGGTACTGAAACGTACCTAAACAGGGTACCTATGTCAGCGTAAACGTACTGACATAGCAAAGCGCTCCCCTGAAGTTCAGTGGTGACTTGTGTGGTGTTTATCAGTAGCGATGTGCATTTGTAAAGATCTTTCCAAGCAAGGTGTGATAGCTAGTGGGGCCATGGTGATGTGGCCTGGTGCAAGTTTAAGGAACAGCGAGTGTGCAATATTACATCAAAAAATGTGCAAAGTATTACCATCTCACACAGAAACCTGTGAGGGCACTGGGCTGGAAAGCTTCTGCAGCGCTGGCTTTCCTCATTAGTCATCCTAGCCTCATTCTGTCTTCATAGTGCGTAGTGCCCAGCTCTGTCCTCCTCCTGCACAAACCTGGATGTGGCCTTTGGGTCTAGAGAACCTGTGAATGCTCTGATGTCCGGTCCTGCAGCACCTACAGCCCTGATGTGGGCTGGGGCATGTGGAGCCTGCCAGGGGGCTGCAGCTTCAGGTGAAGCAGCATGGGAAGCTGCAAGCTGTCTTGCTCCCAGG
>JAAGAY010135197.1:0-74113 GCA_011801015.1 Ardeotis arabs
ATCTGGTTGCCCAGAGAGGTGGTGGATGCCCCATCCCTGGAAACATTCAAGGCCAGGCTGGATGGGGCTCTGAGCAACCTGATCTAGTGGGGGATGTCCCTGCTCCTTGCAGGGGGGTTGGACTAGATGACCTTTGAAGGTCCCTTCCAACCCTAACCATTCTATGATTCTATGATTCTATGATTCTACTCCAACCTCCCTGCAAGGAGCAGGGACATCTCCAACAAGAACAGGTTGCTCAGAGCCCCATCCAACTGATGCCATCCAACAGGCAGTCAGTAGTCAGGAGTATTCACCGGTGTGAAAATTTAGGAGCATATTAATAAGCAGTTTCACAATACCATCAAACAGCAAGGCCAGCTACTCACTGAGAAAAAAGAGGAGCTGTTCCACAAGATGAGGAGGCAATACCTGCACACCTCCTTCAGAGCCCAGTAAATATACAAAAGTTGGTATTAGGACATTTTATATTCACACTTACCAGGAGGAACAGGTAGCTCAGAAAAATTCACTTTTCTTCCTGCTTTATGGGCTCTTATGGCATCTTGGTATTGCTGTAATCAAAGGCACTCAGTAAGACATAAAACGGAGTTGACTATAAATTAGCAATCATCTGTATTTAACCAGCATAAATATTGCAGAATACACAGTGTTTTGCAATAATATGTGCATTGTCTCTATTTCTTCCTTCCTCCAAATGCTTTACAGCTTCCCTACTGGAGCTCTTTTCAAACACAAGGACAACACACAAATTATTTCAGCCTTGCAAAAGTCTTCAGCAAGAGAACTAATTCAAATGGCTTTGCTGGACGCAAGCAGCTTACTACACTTTCGTTTTACCTTGGCTATCCTCTCGTGCATTCTGCCCTTCCGATCATCCCCACTCGCTTTAGCCTGCGCTGCTGCCGACTTGTACTTCTCCAGCCTTTGCTGCAACGCTTCCAGCACTGTTTTTGGCTGCTGCAGGGAAGCTTGAAATAAGACAGACAATGAAATGCCATATGATTCAGATTTCAAAACATGGGCTACTTTTTTCCTCCCCTTCCCTACCTTCCGCAGAGACAAAAACATAATTGACATCATTGGAAAGTCTTATTATGAATACAATTATTCTAAAGAAAGTTTATTAACTTCTACATCCATTACTGATCCAGAACAAAAGTACAGATGGGATCAGCAGCAAACAATATTCAGGACCATTAGGGAGGTTTACTCAGTCCTGCTGCAGTTCAGTGGGATGGGGCAGACCTTGGCGCCTTCCAGCTGTGCTTTTTTTTATGGCTTGCTAGAGAAATCCAGAAGTCCTACCTGAAGCTTCTTGGGTGTGAGGTTCAGTTGTTGCGTGATCCTGGGAACTTCCCACTGGAGCTGGTACCTTTTGCTTGGATGCATCTTGTACGTTTGCCAGGCTTTCAAGATCTGCAAAATAAGGAAGTTTCACAGTGTGTTCCATAGATAGCAAGTCAACCCTTGTTACTCAGAAAACCATTAATTCGATCACATCATCTTCCTGAAAGCTTTTTGGCTTCAGAACAGTATCTGTGTGGCTAGATAAGTCTAAAGTCCCCATTATTGAGGGAAAATACTTTATAATAGAAAATCTCAACTGGTGATTTAATTTAGGTTAGTGCTGCTTGAAAGGAAAAAAAAAAAAAAAAAAAAAAAGTAAAACCAGTTCAAGTATTCTAAGAATTCTCTCCCCAAAATATAACTTGGTATCTTGGCAGATGGAAAGAGTGAACAAGATTGCTAATTGACTAAAATAACCTAGTAACAAAAGATGTGCTGAAAACCAGAAATAAATAATACTGTCTATTCAGACACCCAAGTTTACGGCATTGTATAACATTGGTTATTTCAGGAAACTACAAAAATATCTGTTGCAAAAATCTTGCACTTTTAAAGGCAAGATTATATCATGGGTGAAGTTTCTCTCTAATGCCATTTGGTGATAAGTTTATAACTTAAAGACTCATAAAACTAATGATTTATTGAAATGAAATAATTGTCATTTAGTTTCTTAGAATAAAATAACCTACTAAAGTTGTTTAAAAATAAATCTAGTATCATCACCAACAATTAATATTTGGTTAGTATTTTTAAAAAACCCCTCTCTTACAAGGATCAAAGTATCCTTAAAACAGGGAACTTGCTTTAAGATTTAGACTTTACAGCACTGCAATCTGTTTGTTAATCTCTTAATATGAACGTTATGAACTTCAGTTGAGACACATAACATCATCAAATGTTACAGTAAACTTTAAGAATGTGCCATTATCCTTCTTTTCCTTCCACTTCACATACTGGCTGCTATTATCTAAAGTTATAAAACCAGGAATATTAGACATCACTACCGACTTGAACTTGTAATTCACAGTGAGTAACTTCAATATAAATGATGACACCTTTCCTTCCTGGTCTTGATTAGAATTTGAATACGCAGTAAGTCTCAGACCTAAGTGATCTTCAATTCTTACAGCTTTGCAATGAAATTCAGAATCATTCCGCTACAGCATAGAGAGACTTTTTAAAGAGCTTTTGTAAGATGAACCTTACCCTGAGGAGATGGAGGCATATTCTGGAGGTCTATCGGCTGCCCACTATCCAAAGCTTCCAAGACCACATTAAATTTCTAGCGCATAAAAAACAAAACAGAAGACTTATTCTACTATGTCCAAGACTTGCTAGGTGCCACAACAACTGTTTGACACTCAGTGCAAGCGGGTACAGCACAGGGTATGTTTAGCATTCAGGATTTCTTGTGTGCATACCTTGCCTGCCTTCATGTATTCCTTCGCTTTCTCCAGGTCCCCTTGCTGCTTGGCTTTTAGAGCTGCTAATTTATACTCCTTCTGCCTCATAAGTAATATCGCTCGTGTGCTGTTGTTCTGGAGACCTGTGAGAACGAAAAAATGCTGAGACTTACACAGAGCGTGCAAGACATACATCCTATGTCCACCTATTCAAACCTGCATTAGTCCTCTCCTGCTTTGAATCACACAGCCATCTTATGAAAGTCCATTTTCCTCCTACCAGACATAACAATCCCACTTTTCCCAAATTAGGGGGAAAAAAAAAAAAAAAAAAAAATTTTTTTAGTCAATATCTCAAAACTCTTTAAAGCTTGGAATTCCACGTCACAATACTGAAGGAGAAACTGAGGCACAGGAAAAGTTCAGTGAAAGACACTGACACAGTGCATGTAAGAGCTCTAGAACAATAACTGATTCCACTGCCAGAAATTCAGCATCCCACCGACAACTCTATCTGAAACATTCAGCAGGGAAGTTGAATAGGCATAGGCAGTGCTTTGCTACATAATACAAATATCAAGAAAGAGGCAGCATTAAAACAGTGTTGGAAGTGCTTAGCCTCTCAGATCACGGTACCTGTTTCCATGGTAGGACCAGAAGCAGCATGACCCTGTAGAGACTCTGATTCCAGACGCTGCACTGGCTCACTAGAGGTCTTCTGCTCATCATCTGCAGCAGACTCAGCTTTATTCTCTGGTAGGACACTGACTGAATCTCCCGAATTCTCTAGCTCCGCTCCTGTGGCCTGAGGCAAGCGAGAACTCTTTCCTGTTGCAACAGGAGGTGGCACTTCTTCCTCATTGATTTTTTTGCCTTTCTTCACTGCAGCCAGCATTGTTTCCAGTGTCTGGCAGAGATGGAACGGCAAAGTCAATAAGCATTTTCATCAAACATATTACTAGCATAAAATCATTAAACCACAAATTCATTCCCTTATTTGTGATGGGATCTATTACGCAAATCACTGAAGATTGCTGCACTTTAGCTCCCTATTTTTCCGCAAGGTCAACTTCAGTGCTAGCAAAAGGTGTCTAATTATCAGAGCAACAAAATGCAAAGGACTTGTTACCCAAACTATGTAACTGCAAGTACTCCAACACCTAGAATTATTGGATAGCTGCCATGGTCCATTCCGCTTTGTCACAGAAAGTCACCAAGGAAGCAATTTATACCAATTGCAGATACATTTCACATCTTTAAAACAAAATAAAATGCACTACTCTGAAATGTTATTGCCTGTGTGGATTCAGGGAAGGAAGGAGTCTGCATGTCTATTTAATGCAATGAGAAAAGCCATTAAATACCAACAAAGGAAATGGAGCTTCAGCTGGTGACCTATGGCAAGAAGCTCTCACCATCTCTAACACAGGTTAACTGCTGCTCTTTTTTTTTTTTTTTTTTTTTTAAATCCTTCCTCCACCACAAATATTATCTTCCTCAGTATTTTTTCTCTAATTTAAGGTTCAGACAAAAGACCACCATACACTTTAAGCCAAAACAAAAGTTAACTTCTCTCATCTTCCACAGAAACTGAAATGGAAACACAGAAATTCAACAGCAACAACAACAAAATCTCATCAGTGCCAGAATCATGCTATTTTTGGTTAGCCATGACATTGTTTGACCCATTTAGCAACAGTGGTAAAGATGCTTTGGTCTGACGGCATGTGAGATTGGGGTTCAGACCAGTACAGCAACCCACACGCAGCTCGCTCTTCTCCATGTGTGGCATGACAGACTGACTGGAAATGGAATTAAACGCTAAGATTAAAGTTCACAGTTCCAAGAACTACGCACAAGAGAACTCTACACCATTCGCTGGCATGTCATTTTGCTAATTAAGGAACTGTGAGCTGTGAGGTGAGATCTAATCTATTATCCTTAGCTACACTGCTTAGGCATGGGGAAACTCCCTACCTTGAAAAATAAAGGAAGTGTCAAACAGCACACTAAGCTTCGTTATTGGATGAAATCAGCTGGTTTGCCTATCTCGCTCTCTGAAAGGTCAAGTGGTTTCATGAACATTCCTTTCAGAGCCAGCAGGCAGTGGACACATACAGACATCTCCTTTCTTGTGTATTTCCTCCCCTGGGTTTGGCCTCAGTTGTTCCCTTTGTACCCTAAGACACCTGGTAGCTAGTGAGACATTACACTCTGCACTCACTGGACAGTGCTGAGCTATAAAGCTTTGCTCGACAAGACAGAGCTGGCTGCTGTCTGAGGTGATGCAGGAGACCAGAGGAAAGCAAAGAGGGAAATAAAGGCACTCTGCACAGCAGGAATCGCCCAGCACCACCAGCTAACTACAAGCACGCCACCTGGCTGAAAAGATGCAAAGCTGAAGAAACCGCTCAGTGCTGCAATATTTAATTGCTTTAATGAAAAAAATCCTGTTCTATTCATTTTCAAGCACAGCCAATACACTCAGGGAAATGTATCACCTTCCTTAGTCTCACAGACTGAGTGGAAGGTTAGTATCTGAAGAAAGGCAGGTATATGTGCCAGGAAAGCTCCTAAGATTTGCTTTAAGGTAACACTGAACAAGTAATCACAGGTTGAATTCAGATCTAGACGAATGGGTTTAACACCAGCATTTACCAGAAACCCTGCCTCCAGCTACCACTAGCAACTGTCAACAGAAACAAAGCTGATGCACAAAAGGCATTTGAAGTTACACTTTATCCGTGTATTTGCTACATCAGATTGTAACAATAAATGTTTTTAAAGTAAATCAAGGCAGCATATTAGAATTTCTCGCTCCTTTCAACAAACTCACACATCTGGAAAGACTCTGAATTACACTTTAGAGAATGGACTTTGCCTCCCCCCTCATCCACATACCTGATGAACACAACTTACCTTAAGGCCTCTTTCGTATCGGCGTATTTTGGCACTCTCACCTGACTCCTTTGCGTTAGAAATTGCTGCCCTATAGTTAGCAATTCTCTTCTCTATTGTTTGTTGCAGCTCACTGGTAACAGCAGGAAGTGAGGTGGTCTCAGAAAAAACAATAAAACAAATCAAGAAAACTTATTTCATCCAACTATAGGAGTTTTCCCACAGCACTGAAAAACAAATACTCCTCTTCTACATACACTCCCGTTAATCAACAGCGCAAGGACCAAACAGTCTCTGAAACAGAGGAGCACTTGTACTACGCTAACGGTCCCTGGATCCACCTCTGGGCTTTCTCTCAAAGGCGTAATAGAGAAGAATGGGTGGAGACATTTAGAAAACTCCCAGTCACAGGGTAATTGGAGCCATGTGGTTAGGGAGTAGGTGAAGAGAACAGTGAAGTCTCTCAAACACTGAACAACAGAGGGTGTGAAGGGGTATTTTGGCACAAATCTTGACTTTTTCTTAATTTTAAAACATGCTAGTTTACTCCCTGCTGCAGTTCTTCAGCCTGGTTTTACCATAACAACTCTTTTTCCTCCTCCGACAGCATAGAATTGGCTCAGTGACAAAAGCAGCCTAAGCAAAGTTATGAGTAGCTGCTTACAAACACTCCAGAGCTACACAGAGCTTTCAGATGGCTACTGATGTAATTATTGCCATTATCTCTATAGAAACGCTCTCAGACCCATTTATTAATGGGCCCAGTGCACAAGGGCACTGGAACCTGTAGCACACAACAGAAATACAGCAGTAACTGAATAAAGGATTTGACTGCGTGAGGGTTGACAAATTAAGCCAAGAAAGCTGATGTTAGTGAGAAAAATTCCACCAAGATGTCAAAGACGCTGAGTTACAACAAGTCTCACCATTGTGGCACACTGCGCAATACTCTGAGGGGGAAGATACAAACTCTGGAAGCCTGAACTGCAGTCTGCATGCTCACACGTATAATGAGAGACAAGACATGCTTGATTCCAACTGTTTAACTCCTCAATTCTATGCTAACATTAAAAATAATCCTCTGAACAAAGCAAAAAATTCACTTATGTCAATACATCCTTGTTTGTGACCCTCTTGCATGACAACGGTGATTCAGCAAAACTGCTGGGAACACGAAGCTCTTTCCTACCTGTGCTTGCAGTTCCGGTTGCTCATTTTCTGGTTCAGCTGAGGATGGCTCCATTGCTATTTCATCCTCACAGCTTCCTGTCTCACCTTCCACCCCCAGAACTTCGTGCAATTCTGCCTAAAGTAAAAGCCAAAAAGAAAAAAAAAAGGCTTTTCCTCAAAATTGTCTATTTCCTAGAAAGACAAAATAAAATCCAGTCTCAAGCTCCAAAACCTTTGCATGGACCTTGAACCCAAACAGAGAACCTAAACATCTTATATTCTGGCCATTTTTTTTAAATTATATTTTTTTTATTTTTAAATGAAACTAGTTCCACTTGTATCCAGAATAGGAAGCCAGATACCACTCAAAAGCCACACTACAGCTCCAGGATCACCACACAAGTTTGTGGTTAGAGATCTGAAGCTGGAAAAGTTCAAATACTTTTACAAAGATCATTCAAACCCAGATCTGAAATTTCCAGAAAGCATATCTTAACAATGGCAGTCAAATTCTGCTTAACACTCCTTCTCTAAACTCTGCCAACTAGATCACTCACTGAAATGACAAATAATTTACTGGGAAATATTCTCTCACACCAAGCACTACTGGAAGCAGTGCCAAAATGGTGACAGAGATCACTTTAAGGAGAATGCCCCTGGCCGTATTTCACCAGTTGACAAGGAATGGGATTCCCGTTGTTCCCTCACTTCTCTAAGACTCTCACACACATGAATGTTAGCTAGGAAACTCCCCTAACTCTGGCGTGCAGTAGTTGGATCCTGCAAAGCCTTGTATCTAATGGAACGCTTTTGCAATATTTTAGCTTCTCACCACAAAGTTAACAGGCACTTTTGCTACATGCAATTCTGTTTGGGGGAAAAAACCAAAAACAAAAAAAAACAAACCTAAGGCATACTAAAAAAAAAAAAGCTAAAGCATACTAAAACTAAAACAAAGTTATGCATACCAACAAGTCTGTATCTTTCTCCAAGTCTTCATCATCTGCTTCTTCCTCCTCATCTTCATTCAGGTCCTTCATACACTCTGCAGCCATCTTTTCAATATGATCCATGGGCAGAGGAGCTGTAAAAAGAAATCACAAGGAGCTATAAACCCTAAGTTACAGTTACGCAGTCACTGGATATAAATCCTAAAGGAGTTGCTACCAGTTGAAAGAGAGTAGCAACTTCTCCTCTTGCTTCCCCTTTATCAAACAGAGTAAAATAGGTAAATGAGAGTGTATTCATGGATAAAGGGCAAAGACTAGGGAAGTGAACATCTGAGAAAAAAGCAATAGTAGTCTTTGAGAGTGACAGTGAAGGCAGGCAATAAGAGAAGGAAAGTGACTGCCTCCAATAACCTAGCTCAGAAATTAGATCTCAGGGAGAAATAATGTCTGTTTACTAATACAAGGAGCCTGAATGACAAAACCATAAGCACTGCAATAGACCAGCAGGTATGGTGCAACATGCTCAGAAAGCATGGCCACAAAAGAGAAAGATACTGTGATAGGTTTGCACAGTCATGACGTTAAGACTGTGTAAGAAAGACAAGTAGCACTGGATGAAACAACTGCTTCAGGGAAGAATTCATAAAAGTCACCTCAAGCTCCTAGGCTGATTTAAGATACAGATAAGTTCTATGATACTATAGTCAAAAATAACTAGTAACAGAAACTGCCATTATGGAAGACTTCAAATTTTCAAGGAAAAATTGGAGAATATGACTATTCTCAGATGTTACATCAAAACTGTATTCCTCAGTTAAGATAAAAATCAATGCTGGCACAAGAGAAAATGAATATAAACTGTTGATGAACAAATCTGATCAGAACTTTCTATCCATGAAAGGGAATTACTGGAGCAGCCTCTGTCCTCAGTAGAAATAAACATCTGAACTAGTTTTAAGCTGATGCTAGATATTTATGAAAGATATTTATGACACAATTGTCCATATTAACAAGGCCTGGACTCAGCATCCTTGTCAGGTCTTTCTGTTTGGTGTCCTTTGTCTCGTATCAGTTTACCCTAACAAAATGTAATTCACTCCTGGTGTAGCCTCAACTGACAGAATAAATGACTCCAAATGGAACAGAAGTGGTCCACATCCATCCATCCCTCCCTAAGTGCCAACAAACTATTTATTTTTCCCAATTCTATCCCTTTTCTTCTCTCCCTCTTGTTGAACTAATTTGAGTTAAAAGCACTCTAGCTCACAAAGATTTGCATGTATGGATATAGCCCAGTTAGCCCAACAGTTAATGCATGAGATGCAAACACATGCATTAAACATCCCAGTGCATCTGCCAGTAAAACATCTGTTCACATTTTCTTTCAAAGCCAAAAATACGTTATTGTATTACATACAGTTCAAGGCATTTACCATAAACAGCACTGAGCTCAGAGTTCCCAATCAAACTACAACTAACTTAAATCACTGGAGTTTTTAATAGGGTCTGCATTTCACTTGATACTGCAACAGTTGATCCATTTTGCCAATCTACAGTCTTAAGCACAAGAATGTCCATCTCCACCTCATGTTAAACTAGGTACATGCTTATCCTTCGAATCTGACAATGCACATTAATATAAATTGTAGAGACATACTGAACAACACAAGCCTTAAACCGCTGGCTGTTAACAAGCAAGGAGGAACAGCAGACTATACATATGTTTGAAGACAGCAAGAAAGGAAGATAAGAAAGTCTTTCTACTTTGAGAAACTAGTTGTTTTATACATCAAACTACTTGTTTTATACATCAAACACCACTGCAAAGTCACACCTGGGATATGAAAACAGAATGCTCCAAATAAAGGCATCATACTTGTCCTGAGCCCAAAAGCAGCAGCAGATCACTGGCACAGAGAACTGCTAAGCAAATCAGAAAAAGTGCTTTCTTCTGCCTCACTAACTACACTTCCGCATTTTCTGCATTGCTGTCTCACTCCCATGAGATTTTCCCTGTTCCCAGTCTTCCTTGGCTACTTTGTCTTGTAATTTCTCTTCAAGCTTCTGCTCTTCCCCCCAGAAACTCTACTTAATTCTTCCTTGGCGAGTTCTCATCTCCACCTCATGCAGCACCAACCACATCTTCCTTAACTCTCAACTTCCTCCACACACTCTCAAAGGTGAAGATACGTGCACACAAATCCCAGCTGCCCACGTAAATGTCTGATACTTCCCTATGCAAACATATGACTGTGACTCACCAGTGTCAGTAAATGTTGCATCGAATACAGATCTTCAGGACAGAGTTTTATAGCCAATTTAAGTGGACCTAAAACAGATCCCGTCTGTCCCCTGCATTTGCTGAATCAGTTGAAAATTAACCCAGGTACAAAGCTGTTTCGGTGCAAATAAAATAAATTTACCATATGAGTGCTTCAGTACCTATATCAAACATGTTGTTCATATGCCTGACCCTCAGCAAAACTCTGCAACTAGGACAGCAGGCCATATCTGAAGGCAACTGGCTGTACTTCAGGGGTCGAAGAGTTCCTTAGACGAAGCCCTGCTGGAGGCAAAAAAGCCAACTGAGCCTCCTTGGACGGTGGTTCAGCTCTAATCCAGTATGGCAAGTTGAGGCTACAATTTCAAACATCCGAGTGGCTGACCAACTGGCATTTACCAGTCACAGACAGCAGAGATCTCTGTACTTAAGATGCCGCAAAAGTACAGCTTTTGCTGCCTGCATCTTCAAGCTAGAGGGAGAGATTGCTCCCCCCCACCCCACCCCATCAGAGCTCTAGAATGTAAATTCATTGAATTATCGCCCCTCGTGCTCAGCCAGGAACTGAGCACTAGTACATATTGTACTTGGTCCCGTTTTTTTGCCTTCTCCAGACAGGATCTGTTTCTCTCCTGTCCTCCACTCCAGATACTGGCCTGCATCCTGCCCCCACCACACACCACGTCCCCATCACTACACTGCACCA
The DNA here is from genome assembly GCA_011801015.1 of Ardeotis arabs. Classification (NCBI taxonomy): domain Eukaryota; kingdom Metazoa; phylum Chordata; class Aves; order Otidiformes; family Otididae; genus Ardeotis; species Ardeotis arabs. The sequence goes on from JAAGAY010135197.1 coordinate 10,759, forward strand.
GGTCTCATGAGCTCCCAGTGCCAGCTGTCCAGTTGTTCATCTTCCATGAGCTTCTAATCTGTATACTCCCAATTCTATGAGGAAAACAGAATAGCTGTAAATGATTTTGGAAAATAGTTTTATGAGCCATAACACACACCTTTAGAAGGCATAGTAAATGTTAATTTTGCACTGTCTGAAGTTTCATTGCACTCTGATGAATAAAGAGACTGAAATAAAACATTAAGTGACATGATCATGGCCAGAAAGAAGTCAGCACTTGAAAAGCTGACAACAATTCAAGAGCTCCCGAGACCCAGATTCACCCTCAAAACACTGTAACATGCGTTATAACCACGAGTAACCTATGTCCAATGGCAGTTCTGCTATTGTGCTTATTAGCACAATTATGCTTATTAGCTTTAAGAGTTCACTACAATCTCAAATTCTGGACAGTGGAAATTATTTAGAATTTAGTCTTAGATACAAACACCTCCTCTGTCTCTCATCAATTACAGTGTTTAGACAGTCACTTCTTCTAAATATTTAAAAATTCTTCATTTCCTTGCTGTTCTATGTGAAGTCTCTTCAAATACTACAGGCCAATTACCGCAGAGCTGCAAATAAAGCTGCAGTTGCACTAACTCTTCTTTCCAGTATCTGCTCACACACCCGTAAGCAAGGGTAGGTCCCGTTCTCCTCCCATCTCAACCACTTGCTGCCACCCCTCCCTTGCAGCCACAGCAGCATTCAAATAGGTAGGCAGCAAACCAGACCAAGGAACTGATTCAGCTGCAAACCTAGCATAACAGCATAAGTTTATTTTTATAGATCAGTTTCCTGAACCAGCTCACCCTGCAGTTCCATAAATACACACACCAGCTTAGAGGTAGAGCATGCTCGCTAGAGACTGCCTCTCTCAGCAGCAGCCTTTGCTTAGAGTAGATTAGAGCAATTCTGTAAAGTACAGAATTGGTTACAGACTCCAAGTAACTAAAACTGTAATGCTCGTTCAGTAAATTCAGTCTTTAAACAAAACCAAAAGAACAACAAAACAACAACCAACCAATTCTCCACAAGAAACACGGTTTCAATTTTGAATTAATCTAGCACCTGCTATACCTTTTAATGACTTCATACGCTAAACAAGGATGTCATAACTTAGTCCTTAAATTGGCTAGCCATCATATATCTTTCTCCTATGTCTACAAGATCATAGACAAAAAAAACCTCTTCCTTTTTGTGGAGTAACAGCTGAAACTTTTCAAAGTAAAGGAAAGAGTAGTTGCAATTTCACCTTCTATCAGTGATTTAAAAACATTTTAGATACATCAGTAAACAGGTATCTTTAATAAATTATTCAGACTGTCAACAAATAAAATCCAGATACTTCAACTTACTTTTCCCTTTTGCTTTTGGTTTCCCTTCTTTTACTTTTGCTCCTGTGATAGCAGCAAGCTCTGCTTCTAGGTCCCCATCATCCCCACCTTCCTCTGCACCCAGCAGCATCTCTTCAGGGTTGAAATCTACAAACAGCCCCAGCTGGAGCCAAGGGAAAATGAAAAATAATTTTAAAATATTGCAGTTAGAACAGACATGATACTCAAAACCATTGCACCACAAGGATTATTTAAACATTTCCATGCATTCTGCATTTTTTAAAGCCCACTATTATACCACTTCCATTACCAAAACAATGTCTAGCAGGCACTCATAACTGACATAAGACACACAAATCTTAATACGCCACAAATATGCCTCTAAAAGTTTACACAATCAATGACTTCTTAAAATCAAGTCTGACATAACATTAAAACAAAATTATGTATGTTATACCCAGCCTCATGAAGCAGATATGATCAGGGAAGTCCAGGGCAGTTCCTGCAACAGCTAAGCTAAAAAAATATTTAATCATTCCTCACACAACACAGGTCTGACGTGTACACTGCAGAGATTTCACCCTGATCTCTTGAAAGAAGTTACATTTACATCTACAGAACTGTTCTGTACTTCTCACTACCTCAGTTTGTAAATTACAAACACATGGAAAGTGCATGCACACACAGAAACATAGCCATTACACACCCTGCAATGCCTACACTACACTGGAGAAAACCACCAACTATCTGGAACAGATCATCAGCTAAGTGATAGCATCTCAGGGCATATTATTAATAACAATAATCAGAATTTGACGAAGTACTGGGAGTTATCACTCAATTGTTGTAAAACATGCCAAAAGACAGAGAAACCTTTGAGGTCTTGGTCTAAAAGGTATTCTTCTAAGATGTCATTTTATCATGATTTTTATATTGCTGGTTAAGATACTAACTGTCCAGAAATAACAACATTTTTTATTCAAAGCGTTCTAAGCTTTTTTTATCTAATTCATGTTTATTAATCCTGTGAGGTAGGTAGCTTTCCTCAAACTTTTTCAAAGCACAAGCCCCTCTTGGCTCATCGGCCTTGACATGGCCAAGTAGGCAGCAGTTCAGCTTCTCTCAGGCAAAGGAATAAAAATCAGTTTTCATTATTTCAAGGGTTAACAATCTCCTCTTGCCCTGGAGGATCTGAAGTGCTGCCAGAAGCTGAAGCTGCCTGTCAGTTTATCAACCTAGTGTGAATTAGTAATAACACCTTTTTTTTTTTAACCCTGTAGGAACTGAGGTGCTGGTGGCTACTGCCTTGAAATATTTTGTGGCCCTCTTTGAATCCTTTTATAACTCCAAAGGAGAATGTGAAATATAACTGAGAAACACTGATTCCAAGGACCAGGCAGAGTATTCAAAACCTGCTGCTATTTGTTACTAGCCCTGATCCTGCCCTTGACATTCTGCAAGGCACTGGGCAGAGCAATCAGCCACCCTCTGCCTTATCCACCTCCCTTCTGTAAAACAAAACTAACAGATTTGCAGACTCGGACAGAATGGAAAGAAGGTCAGGACAAGATTTAATTAGGAAATATTTATAATAGTGATCTAAACATTCAAGTTCTATGGAACATACACACACCTTCTATCAATGTGCAAAATGGTTGAGGAGCGCAGGGGATCCGCTCATTGCTACACTGCAAGTGTAGAAAGTAAAGCAAGCGTAGCAATGAAGTCAAGAACAGAATCCTTCAATTCTAGCTCTAAATCTCTTAATCTGTTCAGTAAAGCACATTTCCAACGAAACTAATAGTATTAAACAAATGTTTAATAAAACAGAGAAATAAGGTTATAAAAATCTTGCAGTTGATACACTACATAGCACAAGTATAGTTTAAATTGAGTTAATTTGCAAGTGAACGAGCCATTAGCGTATTTGTTTCAAGAAACAATCCTCCATGCTGTAAGACAGGCTGAATAACTAACTGTATTGAACTAGATCTTTTTAGAGTTTAGTTTCTTTTTTTTGGGGGGAGAGGGAAAGATATTTTCACCTTTTATGTTCTCCCTTGTTCAAATGAACTAAATTACTTCCTAGCTGAGAAACGTAAACTTTCATATTAGAGCAACAGGAACATTACGGATCTTTAAACAAACCATTCTGCCCCCAACATGAGAATACTGGTTCCCAAGAAATCACCAGAAGAGAATATCTTAGCTATTTTGTCTATTCTAATATTCGATTCCAATCTCTTTTCAGAGTTCCCTATATTTTTACCAGTTACTCCTCCTCTGTATATTACTTGCTCTATTCTACTTTCAAAAGTTTCTAAAGTTCCATTCTGGTTCTAACATACTCTCTACCTCTAACTGTACTCTGTTTTTCTTCCACTATACTAACCAGAATTTTGCCTTGGCTGTATTTCTAGTTTTGACACTCTTGCCTGCCTTCTACACCTACCTGCCAACCATGACTAAATCACTTTTCTCTCCTCAAGGCTTCTGAAACTACATCCAAAGGTAAAGAGTATTAAAAAAACCCCAACACATGGACACATCTAAGCTCAGTTTTAGCTACAGGAGAGGTACATAGACTGATAAGCCTATCTGTTGTAAGAAAAAAAAAAAAAAAAAGACTGTCTCTAGCATAGCACCTTAATGATCTCCCATGTGTGCCTCTGAATTTGTTAGCTGATAGTCTGCTTTTCTTATTTCTATTTTCTTAGAGGTGTAAGAAAAAGCTCCATATAATTATTTAAGTTATTATTAAATCTTGATATAACTAGGGTAGGAAACTACTATAAGCATGAGTCATGAGGTCTCATGCAAAGATTACACCATTACAACACTGTGGCTTCCCTGCAAGACCTCCACGGCTGCATATCAGATATTTACTTTAAGAAGAATGTGCTAAAGGAAACAGCAGGAAAACAGGCACCACACAATTTAATTTTTTTCATGGTCCTGCAATAGCTTATTAACGCATGAGAGATTCTAGCAGGGAAACAGCAGCAAGAGATCTGAACGAGAGTACCCCGAAAAGGAGTAGGAGGTTTCCCTACCTGCTTTGCAACCACATCTCCCTGGCCCTTTGCCTTCCTTACCTGCTTTGCAACTGCAGCTCCCTGGCCCTTTGCCTGAGGGCTTTTTTTGGGTCTCCTGCCAAGCATGCTGGTTCACGAATTTCAGAGGATTATGTCTCTAAGGGACTGAGAACACATGAAACTGAACGTCAGTATCTTCGTCTGTCTCAACACATCGCAGACTGGATGAAGGCAGGCAGCATAGACCTGCAGCTTCTACCGGCACCCCAAACACCAGGCCACGAGGGAAGAGGGGGCGCACACACCCCACACCCCGCTCCCCAGGGCCCAGGCTCGTCAGTGCCGCCTTCCCCACCGCCTCCCTCCGGGAGCCCGGCCCGGCCCGGCCTCCCTCCGCCTGAGGTGACTCACACCCAGCGCTCCCCGGCCTCCCCAGGCGGACGCGCACGGGCCGGTTGGCGGGACCCTCCCCTCCCCGCCGGACCCAGCGCCCCGTGAGGGCGGGGCAGGCCCGGCCCGCCCCGTACCCCTGCGGAACCCTCCCCGCCCCAGCGCAGGGAGGAGCCGGCGGAGGCGATAGGCTAAGCGCCGTGTAAATAACCGCCGCCTCCCGCCGAGGGACGGCGACCGCCACCGGCCGGCCCGCGGCGCGCAGAGCCCCGGCTCACCTCGGCCTCCCGCCCAAGGCGCCCGGTGAAGCAGTGCCCGCCCGCGCAGGGGACGCCTCGGCCGCGGCGCCAAGGCAGCAGCGCGCATGCGCGGAGGGGCGCCGGGGGCGGGGCTGACGGGGCCCGTCGGGGAAGGGGGCGGGGCTATGTGCACAGGCCCGGGGCCGTCGGGCAACCGGCTGCGAGACACGCGCGTTACAGCTTAGCCCCACCACTTCGAAAAGCCTCCTCCAAAAACCCCACAGCTACACCTCTGGCAACAGCTGGACCACGGTGATGCCGGCTCTTGCACAAGCTGGTGACGGTAACGAAGCATTGACAGTAAAAACGAGCCCCGGCCACTCAAACCGCCAACGCTGCCCCGCAGGTGACAGTTATTCCCCGCTTCGACCCCTCATTTATGCATTTTGATGCTAAAAGGCTGAAATCCCAACTTACCAGGTTTACTGGTCTGCATTAATAAAGGAAAAAAGGAAATAAATTACAATAAAGAATCCTACTGACGTAATTTTTTTAACTAACAAGTCTATTTAACATCCATTTGTACAGTTTCTACAAAGTTTTTAGTCTGATACACAAACTTCAGCCGTGTTACAGAGATCACATTCAGTTTGCCAGGGTATCTGAAGAGACATCTACAAATTCATTCTCTAATCTTAAAAACGTGCAAAGTCACTTTCCTAGCACCTGCAGCTTAGCCCACTTCCATTTTTTACTACGATCACTTAACAAGAAAAATTTTTTTAGCCTGTTCCACAGCAACACAATTTCTAAAAGTGTTTTCAAACTGTCGTCTCCAGAAGTCTAATATATTTTGGTTAATAGTTGGATTACAAAAGCAGATTTCAACAGATCTACAGTACCTGAGGCAGTTTATTTGAAGCAATCCTTGACATCAAGCAATAAAAAAGTTGGTTACTTGAATGACAAATTTCTTCAGGTATTTTTACCTTCCTGGCAGCAAACAGTCCCCTCAACTCAAATATTCAGCACTGATTGCAAACTGAAAGTTCATTGCCATTATATCAATAATGTAAGTTTAAGCATATTCTAATGATGTCTTTCATAATCAACAAAAGTCAATGAAGGAAAGCCACATAAACTGCAATGCCACAAAGACACCGCTAGTCTTAAAAAAAAACCAAAAAAAAACCAAAAAGAAAACCTCCTTAGCACTAGCAGTGATGCAAATAGTCAATTTCAAGTTCATACACCTCAGCTGAAAGGGGAGCAGTTAAAAATATTTTTATATGCTGGTTAAAACAAATAGTTTGATTTCAAATATTTAAAACACTTTGAAGCAAAGTCTTTATTATACAAAAGGTGCTTTAATACAAACATTTAAGCAAACTATTTAGAAAAAAATACATTTCACTATTTCCATTTTATCAACAATTAAAAAAATAAAATAGACAATATTTAAAATACTTACACATATTAAAAAAAAATAAAATCTCTATTGCCTTATTCATCCTTGAGTGCATACATGACATCGTCCTGGCTGATGTTTAGTCGCACCCGCATGTGAAGATACTTGTCACTGGACTCCACCAGCAAGAGCCTGCAGGCACCCAGTCTGGAACAAATGGCCATGATTTCGGATATCGTAGGACTCTGCATGCCTTCAATTCTACACAACGCTACGTGTTGATGATAGACCTATTAAAAAAGGAAAAGGACACAGGTCATTTTTACCTCCTGCTGCAATCTAGTAGGCCAAGGTGAAAGAGAGAAGCTTCCTTCCCTCCACATTTATAGGAGGGGAAGAAAAACCTCTTCTCCCCTGGACTAAAGCTTATCCAGTCGATTAAGAGCCAGCACACAACTAACTACGTATCAATCCACTCGGAAGTGATATTCAGGCCCAGTAACCAGTAAGCATCGGCACAGTGACTAGAAACACGAACGATCACAGCGCAGAAAAAGCATGATACACCTTCAAGCACGGGAGAATGCACTTGTCACAAATCATGAGGACTAGTAAATCTGTAACAACAATCACTTGGGGTCTTCTGCTTTTCTATTTAGAAAAAGCAGAAGAAAACCCTTTTCAAGTTAGAGCAAAAGTAAGGGAAAAGTGTAATAATTCAGTCAAAATATTCTTTTAAGTTAAAGAACCGATCACCCAGTGCATCTATGCAATCAACTGATGCAGATGTTCAGGAGCCAGTAATGGAAAATGCAGTTAAACTGCTTGCTTACAAACCTGTAGAATGAGATAAAGCTAGCAGGCTACATTATATAAATATACAGTTACAAACATTTAATAAGTATTAACATTCACAGCTCTGCTAGTGCCAAGTATTTTACGGGTGTACTAAAAACTTGAAGCTGCTAGAGATATATTTGCCTCTATTGAGAAAAACAGTGATACGGAAGTTTGAATTAACTTTCAGTTTTCCTCCTTGAACTACACTGCCTGATATTTTCAGATTCTCTTCTATTTTTCCTGTTATAAAGCACGTTAGGTATAGGCAAAGTATTTAGTCCCACTGAAAAGCAGGTGGTAGCATTCAAATAGGCTTTACACCTGGCCTGGACAGCCATTTCCAATTTACCTTGCCATCATATTGTCTTCAACCAAATTTTAAGGCTAAAAAGATCAAATATTTAAACATTTACACTTTTGCCTGATAATTTTGACAGTGCTCGTCTCTTTTTTAAGAGGGGGAGGGAAAAGAAAGTACTCTGAAACACAAACATACCTGTTGAACTGTTGCCTCCTCAACTCCTGCCCTGCGAAACTCAGCTAAAATTGCTTTCAAAAAGATCTGTTCATGCCATGAGGCATTCCTGAATATCAAAACAAAACAGACAAAAAGCAATCTGTGAAGTTTAGAACTTATGAAACATCAGGAAGAAGTCTGGAAGGGAAATTGCTTAGGAACCACATATTAAAAAGCAGAGTTTTTTTTTTTTTTACCTGAGAGGGGCAGTTTATGTCAACTAGCCATTACAGCCTACAACTATGGCACCACAGTACACTGCATTTCACTTCACCTCACCTCTCTTTAGAATTTCTCACATGTTCCCTCAAGAAACATTTTGGAGGTCCTAACAGAATCTGCTTATAACCAATTCAAATGGGAAAGTCTTGCATTCTGCGCAGACGTCTGTAGCTGTATGTAAGTGAGCAAAGACAGTGGCCTAATCCATGGGGATATGTCCAGGGAAACAGTTGACTCTTGAAGACCTGATGCCTACACTATGTCCATCTGAGTGATTTTTCCTTCAGTCTAGCACAAAGTCTGGTCCAGTACGCTGAATGACCAGTAGTGTTTGCAGCTGTGAGCTCCTGAGTGTCTCTCTCAGATTTAGTTCCAACTAGAAGGAATTAAAATGCATGTACTTGGAAACTGCTGTTCAGAGAAATCAATGTACAGTAAAAGCAGGGACAATCAGGAAATTTCAAAAGCCCCCTCCTGATCTGAGCTAACACATTAGCGTGGAAAGATCCTGTAAGAATTTGTACCAGTGATTTCTATGCCTTTGTTTCCCCTGTCTTTAATTCCTGTTTTGTACCTGTCTCTCCTAGCTGGGCTGCAAGTTTTGTTTTGTACCATACTTCAACAAAGCATGATGCTTGCATATGCTCCCAAAGGGTGGTAAGGACAGATGGAATGGTTTTCAAGAAAAAGCCCAGTGAAAAAGACAAAAAAAAAAAGCAAATAATTCCTCTGAGAAGTATTTTTACCTGATTGCATTTACATATGCTGATGAAAACATTTCCTCTATGGCTTCCATTACGTGGGCCATCCTGACTATTTCAGGGGTTCTCTTTTGGCTAGCAAGCTCACAGATCTCAGTGGCCCTTCTGCAGATATCAAGGCAACGCCTTGCGTCACCAGACAGTGCCGCGACCTAAAAGTAAACGTGACAGGTTTGTACCAATATTTCCTATAAGCTGAGAAAAAGAGTTTAGCAGGAATCAATAGATAAAAAAACCTAAACAAACCTGACCACAAAACAGGAGAACAATGCTACTTTGAACCGTTACTAGAATCCTAGATTTTAAATAACAGCCTTATTGACCAAAGCCAACAGAAGCAACCCTCCCACACCCTCACCCCAATCTGGTCATCGCAAATTCAAGGCTGAACTTCTTCCTATAACCACAGAAGTCACAGGTTTAAAAAAAAAAAAAAAAACCAACAAACCAAAAAAAAACAAACAAAAAAAACCCCCAAAACCACAAAACCCCAGGAAATTCAGAGTAAGCAGTTCAGTTCAACACCAAAAGTTTTCAGAAATGTTATCGATAAAGACCCATGTTTATGCAAAGAAAAAAAAAGGGGGGGGGAAGGGGTAGAGCAAAAAACTCCTCAGTTTTTCCATACTCAATAGAATATTGATTTTAAAGAGTACACTAAAATTATTTACTAGGTGTGAAAGAAACATCTAGGATAGTGAATTTACATTTACAAGTGTCTGAAATTTTGTAGGTGTCTGAAATTTCTAAAATGAAATACTTCTTAAAACCCCACTTGTGGTTTACAATTTTAATGAAGCTATGAACATTCACCAGATATAGTACTGGCCTAGTTTTCCCAGCAGATGCTGATAACATATGAAAGCTCTAGAACCCAGCTGGAACCAAGAATGAGAAACCCTGTAAAAAAAAAAAAATCTAATTGCGAGTGATTTTTGTAAAGAAAAAAATCATACTAGGAAAACATTGCAGATTATTCAGTCTGCAAAATCATCACTATTATTCTTACAGAAAGGTGGATCCCTCATAACAAAACAAATGCTTATATTTACTTCTCACATACGAGGGTTTTTTTGTACAATTGAGTACTAAGACTGGCAACAGAAGAGGTAGTATGTATTATGCCAAGGCTTTAAACATCTTGAGAAAGAAAATTAAATATGGATATTTCCACTGTCGCTGGTATACTAGTTTTTTTCAAGATCATCCAATGACTCACATTATGCCAAACACTAGAGAGAGCTGACATCTTATCATTCTGCATTACCACAACTCTTGTCATGCCTCCAGTTCTTGGAACATACTGCTGCCTTCTCAAAGTAGGTGGAAAAAGCAAGGACATTGCTTTAGCAATATCTCCTGTGAAAATATCCTGTATACCTTACAGAGAGCATAATGTCTGATCTGCTGCTTGTGCCCCACTTTGTCTCCAATACAGAACACACAACCACAAAACCACGCCTGACCACAGTTACAAAATTCTCCCCAGCTGCCCTCCGCACTCTTTACCTAGCGCAAGACAAGGGACATATCTGTGCTGTGCTTACCTTTCTGGAAACCAGCTGAATTGCATCCTCTTCAAATGCCTTAATGCTGTTCAGTCTGGAGGAAATAATTTGCTGTAACTGTTTGTAGGTGTAGGGCTGAAAGGACATTCTGGTGAGGCCCTGTAGTAAATCATACAATACAGGGAGAAGCGTTTGTAGTGCTTGAAAACTCTCAATGGCTCAAGCATAGCCTGTATAGTTAGTTTCATATTCTCTGGTAGGAGCAATCTCTCTTTCACATCCTTCCCCTCCGCCAAGTGATATGTTTCAATCAATTCTTCCACTTTGTATTTGTGAAATAAACGTGCCAATCCACAAAACTGTAACCAAGTGAGGAACACTGGCTGGACCTCCCTACTGAAAGGCCTGAGCAGCAAACACTGCTGCTATTAAACTCAAATTTCTCTTACATAACTTGTAAACAAATTAGAGCCACCTAATACAAAAATCTTTTGATTACAACTGTTTACACCTTATTTTTAATACAGGAACAGCAGAAGCTATGAAAAGAGATTCATCTCTCCTTTAGCAAATCTGTATACATTCGTACTATTGACGTCACATTAGCAATCAGCCAAGAATTAAAAATCCTCTTCTGGCTCAAGCTAATAAACATTGCTTTCAGGTGAGAAGGACAATCCAAGTTATAGATGGCGTGCTGCCTTTCATATTCTACAGGAGGCTCGAATTTTGCATTTCTTATGCAAAATTCTTCTCCCTTGTGACTATATGGACTCAGCTGATCTGCAGGTTTAGTGGGTGGGGGAAAGAAATTCACATCCCGTGGAGCTATTTTTGAGGCAGAGAGCACTGTTTTTGCAAATCACTTCTCAGAGCAGCGATGAAGAGATAACATAAGAAAATGTATTCAACACAAGTGTAGATGTGTCCAGTGCATCCAACTTTCTGTCCAATGGTATCCCACAAAGAAAATCTACCAGCTGATGATACCAAACAGAGAAGTAACTAGGTACCTGGAATGAAAGGGGAAAGGGGAAAGAGGAAGGAAAACCAGAACTCTTCTGAACTCTAGAGTAAGGAGCTTAAGCATGAAGCACAGCATTTGATTATTCAGATCTTAATATGTTTAAAGAGATATCTGCATTCTTAATTAATTCTAACAGGAACGTAGCATATTTACATGGCATAACATCTGATTAGCAAGCTGGCTCCTAAACTTACTTTGCTAAGATTTGTGTGTTCATTATCAGCCCTCTTGAGAGGGAATTATAAAAGCATTGTTTAACCTCTGACGTAACCAGTCCTACCTTTCTCCTGGATTGCTTTTGATTGCATGTAGTATTTAATCTGTTCTCATTTTATAGCATAGCAACAAAACTGCTAGGACATACCAGCCTGCTAGCTACTCTGTTCATCATTATTCTCTCTGGCAAGTCCATGGTGTTAGCAATGGCCAAGATGATTAGCTTGGAGTGCTTTTGAGTTGGCCAGTCAAATAAATTGTACATCACATTCTGTTTCCGGGTCCACAGAAGATCAAGCTGCAGAGATAGAAAGAGAAGAATCAGACTGAAAAAGAATGGCCTTGTATTTACAATATCTGATTGGGGTTTGAGAAACCTAGCTCTGCCACAGAAGACATGTTACGTGATTCTGAACAAGCTGTCTCTGTTGTGTTTATCCATCTATTAATAAGACTGCATTTTCTGAATTAGGGCTCTAATCTCTTTTGGAAAAGCATAGTCCTACTAAGTGCTTGAACAGTATTCATCATAATAGAGTGACTAAACAGCTGGAATTTTTAAACACTACTGTGCTATTAATACTACATCTAACACAATTAAAAGACTCTCCATGTGAGAACTTGAATTAGCTTAACAGCAAAAAATAACTGTGCATTTGTTTATTTCTGAACATAGCACATTCAAGGAGTTTCAAAACTGGATACAACTTATTTCACTGTGTGTTTTCTCACTGGAAAAGCAGCAGCTTTTGAATTCTATGGTGTTTAGCACTTGACAGAACAACTTATTCCATCACTTGGACCAAAACAAAACATAAAACCAATGTGAAATCCAAGGCAGAAAATAATATGGCAACAGGATATTTGCCCATTTAAATTCAGTTTCCTAATGAGGCTAAGAGGAACTATTTACACGTCTTCTCTCGTAAGTCTATTCCTTTTAGATGACATGTGATATACTCTAAGCATGTATTTTTCCATCCTCCAAAAACTCATTTCTTATGATACCTCAAGGAAAGAGAATGAAGGATTCTTTGGCTCACCTCATCCACTATCAGCACTGTGGTCTTCCTCTTTGGTCCAGGTGTACTGAACAGTTTTGCCAACAGTGTTGCAGCATGGGTTGCTGTCACCTTCTGACCTGTCAGTAACTGGACAAGGATTAAACAATGTTGCAGGTTAATCACACCAAAACCCTGGAAATACGAAGTTTAACTCCTATCTGGTTTTAACTTTTTCCTAATAACCAAAACCAAGTACCTGGATTTTTTTTTTTTTCCTGGGGAGCAGAGGCAATTAAAAAAGAAAAAAGAGAAAAAAAAAGTAGCTTATAAGACACTTGGGTCTACCAGAAACTGTCCATGAAGGAGAACAGAAACAAAAGAACACATAGCTAAAAAGAAAGGCCACTAAAATTTCCTGCAATTTGTCTTAAATACAGATTCATTAAAAAATCCTGAACCCAGTCTCAGGAGGACTCTAAACCTAGCATACCTCAAGGGTGTGTCTGAACACAAAACACCTACTGAAAATGCAAGTCAGTTGACAAGAATAGCCTGACTTCAGTAATCCTGGACTCACGTTAAAATATTAACGAATCATCAGTAGGATCCAGAACTAAATTTATTTGACTCTAAGCTAAAAAAATACCTTCAACAAGAACTGTTTCTGCAATAATCTAGGTGGCAAAACAGATGAGCTGACTGTACATTACCTCTTCCCTTGCAGGTCCAAAGATATACAGAAATTAAAGCATGACATTTCAAAATTACACTGTATATGCTGAATCAATTGTTCAACATAGCTCAGAGACAAGCCGTGAAGTAAAATGGAGACTGCATTTGAAAACCGTATTTGTACTCCAGAATTCCTTATAAACTGAGATTTCATAATTATTAAACAAGCCAGAGCATGACAATAATGTATAATCTATACTTGTTTCACGTTTCCAATTCAGTCAGGACAGTTTGGATCAGTCACACAAAGCAGCTGGATCCCAGAGGATCCCGATTCTGCAGCTCTGGGACCAGGCATCCAATATACCACAGAGTTCAGTTTGTTGTGGTGGAATTGGCTCACTTACTGTACCCAGGTATTTAACTTTATATTTGCCCAGCCCTTCCTGTCCCTGTTCCCTTATAAACTTCCCTATGACAACGAGGTAACTGCAATAGTGAACACTCCAGAATTTGCTTCAGTCATGCAAAGAGATATCAGCAAACTGGAGCTTGAGATTGACCCACAGCAATCTCCTCTTCTTTCAAGCCAGAGCACCATTGAAGAGGCTTTACTTACCTCCAGTATCTGCACGTAAGCTTGGTGAGGGTCAGTCAGCTTCATGCCATTGATCTCTACAGACTGGAATGATGGTAGTTCATCATTTTCTGCAGCTTGCTTAAGGCAGCGTATTACTTCATGAACAGTTGCAGTTTTACCTGTTCCAGGCACTCCAGAAATATACATGCACCTACAAAAGGAGAACACCCTTTCAGCAGCCTCAGCAAAATAACACTTAGGATTAATGAGCTGGGATTCCTGGGCTCTGAGACCAGCCAGAATACTACTCCTCTGTCACTTCAGGCAATTCCCCATATTTCAGTTACTTTATTTGCACACTGGAACACGCAACACATTGGAGGATCATGAGGATTTTTATTTATTCGTACTGAAGCAATTAACCTAAAATACTTATAAATGTAACTTATCTCTTTCAAAAAAAAGCTTTCCAGATATCTAAAACTGACTAGTTATATTTTGGTCTTTAGTTTGAATCTGTAGAATAAAGAAGTCCACATTTTTTCTATGCACAACCTTTCTTAAGGAAGAAAAATACCAGGAAAATTCAACTAGGAACTGTAATTCAGCCAAATGGTGATAACTTTTAAAATAAAAGTAGAGTTGATTATCTGACTGCTGTTATGCCATAGATAGATGTGATCTCAGTTACCGTCGCAACAAACTCACCCTCCTGTACCATCAAGAAGTTTGCTTTCCACAAAGTTATAGATATCCTGGAATTCTTCCTCGCGACAAGGCAGAGATTCTGGGACAGCAGAAACATGCAGCCTTTTGATTAAAAAGAAAATAAAAAGAACATTAAAATAGTAGGTCCATGGTTCACATTTTCGCAGTTCTACCTGAACGGCCTACTGAGGAAAACAAATAACCAGACACTCCACCTTTCACAGTTGTGTGTAGTTCTCAAATCTCTCTTACATCCTTGAAGTCTGAACACCAGAGTCAAGTATCCCAAAAGAAACAGCCCAGTCTCTCTGTACGTGCTTTTAAGAGGGCTGAACAGCCATCTTTGTAAACAGCATGAATACGCAGCAACAAAGACCTAGCTGTTCTAATTCACAAAAAATATGTAAGTCCATGTAGAAGTAGGATAAAACGCGGGAGATCGCTTATAGGAAACAGAACAAACTAAAACTCAGTTTGAAAGATACAGTCAGTCCTGACCGCGTGGCTTTTTTCCACTGTGAAGATCTACAATACCTGTAAAGCTTTTTCACACACCAAGAGGAGGCAGATATCATACCTTTACAATCTAAAGCTAGTAAAAGAGGATCTTTGTTTTCCTAATGTCACACAGAATAAAGTCAGACACCTAATTCTGAAGAACTTAGCACAGACTAGTTATAATAATTTAAAATTGTAAAAGTAGTATTGTAAATACTACTAGTACTTGTAAATCTAATATTGCAGTGTCAATTCATAAATGCTCTTCTGGTATCAAAACACCATGCATTTTTACCAAGTTTACTCAATATGGTAAAGATTACATTTCCCTATTTCAGCATAGCCTACTGCTATGCATACCTGGCGCAAAAAAAAAAAAAAAAAAAAAAAGATATTTCCTCCCCTGAACACAGCTTACCTTAATCTGGCTTCTTCTAGTATACTGGCTGGTTTCCGTGCGGCATGGTTGCGCCTGGGAATTTCAGGAGTTGCATTCCGGGGTGTCTTGGGTGTTCCTGGTAAAGGCTGCCAAGAAAAGTTACAACCTCAAACAGATTTTCTACATACAGCAATTTCCATTGGAGACTGATCAATCATACAAGTTTCCTAAACATTACTTACGGACAAAGACTAGCTGGGGATGCCAGAATACAAAATGAAAAAATGAAAGTCTTTACAAAAGGGAGTTACCAAACAAGCCTCATAGTCTTTTCTTCCTAATGAAAAAAAAAAAAAAAACCAAACAAAAAACCACAACTGGAAGGGAGGTGGTGACAAAAACAACTAAATCTTTTAACTGTCTGAAGAATTTTTAAATTGTTTATGCCTTTCTGAAGTGTTGTTAGAAAGTGATCCAGTTCTTAAGAAACAGCAAGCAACTAGAGATTGATCTGAATTTCACTGTCCAAACAAAAAAGCCATACAATATCTTAATTATTCTTCTTTGTTGTGCTTACAAGTTCTAGTTAAGCTAGGTTAGACATTTCATAAACACAGAGCAAAAATTAGCCATTGACAGCATGTACCTGGCTATTGTGCTGAAAACAGTCTTAATGAGTCAGGCTTAAGACTTGTGTAGCCTGGTATCCCATCTCCATCAGCAGCCAGGACGCTAGGAGAAACTGCTGGCCACACTCTCTTTCATGCAGCCAGGAATGCTGCAGGCATCCCTTTTGTGTTGGAAAGCATTCGCACATTAGTAAGCCTTCAAGAATCAGGACAGCTCTACTGCCAAGCACAAAGCTGGCCTTTTGGCTTTCTGCTACATATACAGACTGCACTCAATACAGACTGTACAAAAATAGAACAAAAATGTCTCTGTATGCAGCTTACAATAAAAGTAAAAATGATGGTCATAAATGGATTCATCAGTTTGTTCAGCTCCAGCCCAATCTAACATTTTCCCTCTTTAGGCTAGAGTTTTCTGATCAACATCGTCACAACATTCACAATACACAAGGGTTGTATACATTTGTATAACCTGCTCATACCAAAGATCATATGAATCAAGGTAACGTTTCATTAAATGCTAAGAGGTTCAGACACAGCCATCAAGCAATCAAATAATTGGCTTAGAAATAATAAAACCAGCTCTTTTAAATGGAACCTTACAGTTTTCTTCAGGGTCTTAGCAGGAGTGTGAACCGAAGACTTCCTTGAAGATTTTGGGGTGCTGGATGTTCTGCTTGATCTAGTTTTCTTTTCTGGTGTACAGAGCACATCACTCTCCTCTTCCTCACTACTTGAAGAATAAGAGCTGTCTGAACTAGACAGAAAATCCTCTTTGTGGTTCAATTCTAGTGTATTTAATATGCTATGAGAAACAGAAATTAAATGAGTTTTTAAAAAAATACATACAACTCTACACACTACAGAGTATGATTTGATAAATTTCCAGCTTTTTCTGTAGCCACCATAATCAGCAAGCCAACATATTTTCCACTTGAGCTGTTAATTTTACATGGCTATTTAATAGACCAGTTTAAAGGAAGTCAGTTTTCTGATGGACACAATTTCTGAACTTAAGACAGCTTTCACTCACACTGCAATTAAGCTGTACCTCTAGAACTATTTGCATTTTAATATTAAACTAAAACTATCAAGGCTTCAAGCTGTCAATAGCAATCTGAATAAGATACCGCAAAAACAAAAGTTTACCTGATTTGCTCTGCAATGCGAGCTTTTGTCTTCTGTGCACATGTTCTACGAGAATGAGGGGTTAATACAGGGCTCTGACTACCCAGGTCCTGATGTCCAGTTAAACTGTAAAGAAAGAACACAAAGCTATTTGTATTTCCTCTTTGCACCACACTTGTAAAGATGGAGAGAAGGCTTTTCAAACTTCAGGTTCAATTGTTATAGCTGTCAATCCAGCACGAATCCCTGTCTACAGTTATTTACAGATTACCTATGGCATGGATACTGGCAGCAATTTTCCCTTTCTTGCACTCTCTCTTCAATACATCTTTGCCAAGAAAAACAACTCGCACAAAATATTTACTATAGTTCACTCATGGTCTGTACTATAAAGATTTTAATATGATTTCCTTTGGGCATCTCTTTGGTCTCCCCTTTGGAGTAGATTTTTCTACTTGTGTTTTGAGATTCCTTGGTTGTCTTCTTGGGCACTTCTTCATCCCTACCACTGAAACACTTTACTGTTAATACAGCTTTCCTGCTAGTTCAAAGAACACAATGAGATGAATCACTTTAATTATTTGTAGATAGTTCTCAGATTTTTTTTTTTAATCTATAAATATGACTGAAATGCCATTACCTTATTATGTCTTTCATAAATGTGCTTTAGAAATCCTATATAAAATAATTAAAAGGCTATCACTTACGATACAGGGTCGTCTTTCGTATTAAGGTTTTTGCCTTTCTCACTGGAGTCTTTCACCTTTCTATAGGGAGTTAATAGTATTGTATCACTAAACCTCTGACAGTGCTCTGCAGTATCAAACGTTGACTTTGACCTGTCACTGGCATGAGGTATTTTTGGTGGTGAGCCTAAAATGCCAGTGAATTTCACTTTTCTTTTCATAGCTGATGATTCTAACGGTGCTACAGCATCACAGTCATCATCCAAAAGTTCCAAAACTTCACATCCCAGGAACCTGCCTTTAGGAGATCTTGTGGGACCTAGGAATCAAGAGCAAAATTAACTTTTGTCAGGCCTTAATAAGGCTGGTTTGGTTAAGTTTCAGAAGACAAAGTATGACTGGCTCGGTGGCTGTCATTTAAATGAAAGAAGATGGCATTGCACTCCAGGAACAGGGAACTGAATCACTAGAAGGCATACACTTCCTCTGAAAAGATGACTAAATAGAATACAAACTGATTTTTTCAGTTTTCTAACCCATCTCTGTCACTTACAACTTCACTCAGGCTCCAGTTTGAAAATACAGCATGTTACATAGGATTAATGTGCGTATTCAGTCAGCCACTGTACACATTCTAGCACACCATTAGTCAGAAAATGGAAGTGAGATGTTTTGAGGTCAAGTTAGGTTGACTGGTAGCATTTCAGTCCAAAAGCACTTTTAGACTCACCAGTTACAAATAAAATATTTGCAACAGTAATTGGGTATAAGCAGTACAGTTGCTTGAAATCACAGGCATAAGACTAACAATCAATGCACCCAAAAGGCTTGGGCTAAGCCAAAAGCCTGAATAAGGTGGCTAAAAATACTGATGTTGATTTATTACTATTGTTTGAACTACCCAAAACGAAGAGGCACAAAACACATTACATTACTACTGAATGGAGAGAATATTGCCGTATACATACTGTTTAACTGTAACTTCTTCCTTGCTGTTGGAGTTTTGATGCCATTAGCCATTCTTTGCGAATGTCTTTCCTTAGCGAGAGATGACTTGGAAGCAGAATGTTTTGATTCTATTTCCAATTCAACATTTTTTGGTTTTGTGGCACTCCCAACAAGACTCTCTGTCTCTTTTTTAAGGGGGGAAACGATGTCCGAGGGAATAAATGAGTTTGAAGAGTTTGGGATGCCACCTCCTTTCTTGTTAGCTTCTTTCAGCCTAGAGAATGTGTCAGGGGACAAAGCCTTAAAGGTTTTCCCATCCCAAGAGTGTTTTACGTAGAAAGTTTGTTCCTTGTTTAATGTAATAGGTAGTTCCTCCCCCAGATGTAGTGGTATTACCTGTAAAAACAGAAAATACCAAAATACACATACCTTAACATTTACTGTTGATTTAGCACTGTATTTTCTTAGCATTCAACTATTTTCTGTTCACAGATCTTACTACTGGAACTCATGCAATCCTTCATTATAAAGGGCAACGCCTTCAACCTACATTTACGTTAGCAAAGGACTCCCATTCACATTACTTCTTTCCACACAAACTTCTAAATGAGCTGGCTACCAGCAACCAAAGTCATTTTGGGACAAAGGAAATACAGAATATCAACAGTTTTCAACCATGCTATCCTTTGTTAACTGCATTAACAAATACACATCACACATTTGGTTTGGGAGGGAATGAAGTAGCTGCAGTATTCTATTATGTATTCAAATTGTTTGTTTCTTTCTTCCCTCTACGTGTACAGGGGTTGCAGTACATACCATGGTGCTTTTAATAATGGTCTCCACAGCTATTTCACTGTCATAGCCCACAACTTGATCAAAAAACACCTCTTGGGGAGAAACCTCTCTTTTAAGCAGTTTCCGTTTATTCGGAGGTATCTCTGCAATACGAGAGAACCACTGCACAACTGCGTGTTTCTGCTGAGCACCTGCAACAATGAAACAATGTCCGTGAACATTAACAATCTTATTGTATTCCAAATAGTTATTACCAGACCTCAATCACTTTAGCTGAAATCTCACCAAGGATACAAATCCTCCCTGGACCTAGGTGAGAAAGCATCTGATAAAGAGATGACAATTTCCATTTTCTAAGCTAAATTAAAATGTGCGAGTTGAGACTTAAGGACTAAGACAACACCTACACAGCGTCTCAGGTTGATCCACCAGCTCACTATCACAAACGAAGAGGTTCCTTATTTGCATAAATGTGATCTAACGGGACCCCACTGACTGAAAAGCAGTGACATAAAAGGAGAAGTGAGAAATTTCAGAACAGTACTTGTAATTTCAATGTTATTTTTAGAGGTAAACCAGAAACATATTTATGAACTGCCAAACAAATTTGAGAACTCTGCTGTTGAAATGTATAGAAGGTTGAATAAACACTACGAACAGATTCAGTGTGGAGAGTTAAAATAAACATTTGAAATGTATTACAACTGAATATTAAAGTTCCTCTCTACATTTTAAGGTGTTTATCTTTGAATGAAAAGCAAAGCTACGTATCTTTAAAAAATTTGCCAAATATACATAACAAAAGGAAAATTTATTTTTAAGGAAGTTTCAGAGGTTTCATTCCAGCATGAAAAGAATATTCAGTTTTGTTACAACAAATGTGCATTAGTAAATAAATAAGGCGGAGTTGTATGCGTTTATGTTTACAAAAAGTAAAGGATTAAAAAAACCCCTCAAAACATTATTATGACATCCCAAAACAAACAGAAGCTGTTCAAAGAAATCAGACATAATTAGTAGTTTCTAACTCAGACTCAGACATAGTCATTGTATCACTCACCTGCCATGATTTATCTTTTCATATTATCCCTATCTTATAAACAAGTATTTCCACAAGGGACAGAAGTAATAAGCCCCATTTATTCAGCCCTGTACCTTATTGCTAAATTACTCAATGTCTAATAAGATGCAAGTTCCAAGGCTGCAGCGCTCTTGCTCTATTTGGATGCTCCAGTCTCTAAATAAAGCATGAGCTCACACTGTCTTCCTCAAGGACCATTTCTTTTAAATTAGACAATTAAGCAAAAAGGTTGTAAGAATTTAATGTTTTTAAGCTCACTGTTTATCTATCAAATTTAGTTGAAATTAGACATCAGTCTCCAAATATTCGGGGAGCATGTGAATACTGATGCAGTTATTACAAAAGCCTAATTTCCTTAATAAATTAGGCCACTAATATTGGGTTATGGGCTAAATATATCCCCATGAAATAAGTATCTTTAAAACATTTTAAAATTTCTCAGACAGGAGGTAAAGTTTTATTTCTCTTACCATCTTCATATAAATCCAGGAGTTGTGCCACAAAAGGTTGATCTGCATTCTCCCCTTCTACTAAAATAAACTCACCAAGCTGTATACAGGTTTCTGTTCTGCTTCTTTCTGATTGAATAATGATTCCCCTAGAAAGTGATGCACGCATGCAGATTAGCAGGATTTCATGGTTTTTATAATTCACATATCATTAAAGCTGATGGCTCGTCAATCTTACAGCTCTTGCAAAGCCTACAATTGAGTTTCCTGATTAAAAGCTTTCATATATATTTCAAATAGACAGCTGACAGTTATTCACAGATCTAAGTGTTTTTATATAACCTAAGAGCTTCATGACATTTTAGTTATACACATACAGTGTCACGACGCAATGCTCAAAATCATACTCATATTCTCACTGACTGCCACTAAAGGATATCAGAAAAGTAAAGAAATCTTCATTAAGTTTCCCTGAGCAAGCCAGAAATAAATGTTATTTACTTGTACTGGAAAGTCCTCAGTTTTCTGTCTGAGCTCACGGGTTTTCCATACCAGGAGTAGATAATTTTGCTTTGCTGCCGGGTGTTCATGATTCCTAAGGAAAAGCTAAAACAAATAAACAAGTTTTAAAATTATTATTTTAAAATAAAAGCTGGGAAATGCTCAAGATGGCCAGATGCATAGAAATGCCATCAATTAAATTTCAGTGTGTGTGAAAAATGTAGCATGATCGCTTGGTTCAGAGAAGCCTGCCTTCCCCGAAGCCCCCAGACGCCTCTCGTCTGAGGGAGGAGGAAAAAGGGAAGGCGTTCAGTAGTGGATTGTTCTTCAATTCCCTTTTTTTACACGTCCAGCTTGACTAACACACCTGACAAACAGGTGATTCCCTTGTTACTGGCCACTTTGCTTACCCACAGAGCAAGTTACCAGGACGGACGGCTCCTGCCTTTTGTTTCCACCGAGATCTCTTTGCCCCTGGGGTCGCGGCCTGCCCTCCGCGATGGCCGGGACACGCTGCCGGCCTTGCTGGTTTTCGCCCAGACCTCGCAGCGACCAGGCGGAGGAGACCCTCACGAACGTTTCACTTACGCTCGATTTTATTTTGTTTTGCTCTTAAATAAGAGTTTTCCCTCTGGAAACAGTGCCGTTCCCCCCTCGCTCGGCCCAGCCCGTCGGTTTAGAGGAGGCAGCGGAGAGCGCGGGCAGGGCTCTGCCCCAGGGAGCTCGCTCCTCGCCCCGGGCTGCTGCCCGCTTCCCGAGCGGCCTGCGGGGCCCCGACATCAGAAGGGGCCATTAGTGCCGCCGGCTGGGACCCGCGGAGAGACACCGAGGGGCTCCACCACCCTCCCAGAGCCCCTAACCCGCCCTGCCCCCCCGCAGGGCCCGGGCCCACTCACCGCGGCGCCCCAGCGAACCCCGTGCGCGGCGGCGGCGGCGGCGCGAGCTCCGGCCAGCACTACGATAGAATTTCGCGCCAAAGCCCACCTGGAGCCCCGCCCCTTCGGCCGCGCGCGCGCGCACGCACGCACGCACGCACGCACGCACGCACAGGGCGGAGGTGGGCGGGAAGAGGCCGCGCGGGAACCGCCGCCATGTTTGCGCCTGGCTCCCCGAAGCCGCGTCCGGAAGGGATGGTGTGCCCGAAGATAAGATGGCGGCCGGCGGCGGCGACCCGGAAGCGGAAGTGGTCGCTGTTCCTGACGGAAGGGGAGCGGAGCAGCCCGCCGCGGAGCAGAGCTGTGTAGCGGAAGCCATGGCGAACCGAACGGTGAAGGATGCGCACAGCATCCACGGCACCAACCCGCAGTACCTGGTGGAGAAGATCATCCGCACCCGCATCTACGAGTCCAAGTACTGGAAGGAGGAGTGCTTCGGCCTAACGGGTATGGCGGGGCGGGCCGGGGCGGGAGGGGGCCCGGCGGGGAGCCCGCGCTGACGGCCCGTCCCTCTCCTAGCCGAGCTGGTGGTGGACAAGGCCATGGAGCTGAAGTACGTGGGGGGCGTCTATGGCGGGAACATAAAGCCTACGCCCTTCTTGTGCTTGACACTGAAGATGCTGCAGATCCAGCCCGAAAAGGACATCATTGTGGAGTTCATCAAAAACGAGGACTTCAAGTAAGTTGGTAGTACACTTGCTTGGTTTTTTTCCTCTTTTGGTTGTCGTACTGAAGGAAACGTGGATGTCCAAAACAGCTAGGGAAGCCTCGGTGCAGGGTTTAGTTGTTACTGCCGCTGATAGACTTTTCTGGCTGGAAAGCAGGGCTTTCCTCTTGCTTTCAGAATCTGCTCTCCTTGTCACTCGGGCTGTTGGAACGGCTGGCCCTTGTGGGCTGTGCCCTCTGCGATAATACACCTCTCCCTGAGGCGTTTAGAGCGAGGTGCCTTCAGGGAGCCATATTAATCTGTCTCTGTGAGCGATAATGCAGTTTCTGCATGCATGAAGAACCTATACAGAGATTATATATGTATTCTTGAGTATATATATGTACTTGAAGGGGAAAGTCTAAATGGTTGGTCCTTCTGTTTATTTTGGTGTACTGATTTTCCTCAGAAACGTCAGGGAAATTTTTTTTTTTTTTTTTTTCTAAACTGCTAGCTATGGAAAAAGCTCAGATAAGTGAAAAGGTTTAATTTTCAGGTACGTCCGAATGCTTGGTGCATTGTACATGAGACTGACAGGCACTGCCATTGACTGCTACAAGTATCTTGAACCACTGTACAATGACTATCGCAAAATAAAAAGTCAGAACAGAAATGGAGGTAAGTATTCCTACTTAGTTGTGGTTTCTTAGTACCTCACAAATGGCCTTTGATTAAAAAAAAATAATCATGCTAGATAAAAGAAAATGTTTTATTTAGTAAAATACTCATAAAAATGTGGCATAACAATTTTTTTTAAATCTTACTTTTACTTATTAATTCTTTGGATAGACTGTTGCTGGTCTTGCTGACTTACACAAATGAGAACTGCCTTGCTTATTTTGCCTTCCCCGAGCGCTTGTGTTTTCTGTTGGGCACTGAAACGCAGTTCCACAAATACCAAAGAAACACTTAAGTGCTTGGTTAAGCACTGTGACTCTGCCAATCCTAGCTCTGCGGTAATTTCCTCCTTGCAAGATAGGCCTAATGATTTTCCTCATCTTTGAGAATGATTTTAGAACTGTTGGTTATCCGGCCCACTTGACATGAATTGTCTGAAGTGTTTCACCTTTACTGTAGCCACTAGTGTTAATCTTCTTTGTTTTTTCAAATGCTTTTTTTTTTTTTCACCCCAGAATTTGAACTGATGCATGTGGATGAATTTATTGATGAACTACTCCACCAGGAACGTGTATGCGATATCATTCTGCCTCGATTACAGGTTCGGAAAAGCAGATGGTTATGGAATTCTTAACTGCATCAGGTTCAGTAGTTGTATTGGCTACTGGTTGGTTGCATGAAGCTATGATACAGGCCCTTCTGGCACACGAGATGCTTCCTTAGGTGTTTGTTCTTACTTGGGTTATGTAAGACAAAGTTGTAATTTCTCCTAGAAACGATATGTTCTGGAAGAAGCTGAGCAACTCGAGCCTCGTGTTAGTGCTTTGGAAGAAGACATGGATGATGTAGAATCTAGTGAGGAGGAGGAAGAGGAAGATGAAAAGGTCAGTGAACTGTATCGCAAAGGATACAGTTAAGTTAAAGCTGGTGCTGAACCACTGCAGAACGCTTTATCGCCTGCGAGCAATGTTTGAGGGGAGGCACCAGCAAGTTGCTTGCAACTTTTATCCCCTCCCTTTAACATATTTTCATAGAAGCTTGTGAGAACTTGTTAGGCCCTGAAGCAGCTCTCAGGTGCTCTGTGTACGTTGAGCTTTTCTGTCTCCCACAATTCATGAATCTGGATCTGTTCCAAGTTAAACATATTTCAGATAAATTGCTTTACGTACGTATACAATGGAGAGACCTAAAGGTGATGATGAAGGTTATGATGACCGTTATAGTCAATTCTGCTGTACTTAAGAATCAACAGTAAGAGAGGAGGCCGTTTTCATTTCCTGTTGCCAAACTTAGGCAGTACCACTCACTTCTGAATATGAAACACTTGAGGATGAGGAAGCTTGACTGCAGGACTTTAGTCATTGATATTAATTGTTCAGAAATCCTTACTGATAGAGAAAAGCCTTTATGAAACAAGACTTAACAGAACCTTCCCCCTACTCCGCCATTTTTTCCAGCTGGAGCGAGTACCTTCTCCTGACCACCGCAGAAGAGGCTACAGAGACCTTGATAAACCTCGCAGATCTCCAGCTGTGCGATACAGGCGGAGCCGAAGCAGGTCTCCAAGAAGGTGACATGGCTCTTCTTGAGCAGTATTTTTACCTGTTGTACTGCAGGTGGCTGGAGCAAAGCATAGAAGTGAAGATGACAATTCAGCCAGAATCTCTTACACCTCCCAGTTCCTTTAGCTGTCTTCTAAAGTGAGGAGTTGCAGTGCACAGCCACAGTCAGCTCATTTGCCTGGTTCTCTAGTCCTTCAGTAACTCTTGAACTTCCTGGCCAACTTTAGCTAAATTTGATGATACAGTGAAGAAATTAAGGACAACCAAGTGCTTTGTTTTCATTTAAGCCAGAGGCTGCAGAGAAATCTTGTTAATTGTTCTTACTGATAATAAGCCAGGAAAACCCCATCAGTATCCTCACTTGCTCACTGTATGGGCCAGTCCAGAAGCATGGACTGCCTCTTGTGTAGAAAGCCAAACACACACTAACTGGGGGCACAGGGGAGTCCAAGGCAAGCCCTGATGCTGTTGCAGGAAAATATAGGAAATGAAACAGCTGGTTCTGCTAATCATTTTTAACAACTTCTTCTTTTCTCCCCCAATTACAGGCGAAGCCGCTCTCCAAAGAGAAGAAGGTAGTCTTTTATTCTATAGTTTAATCTTAGAATGTGTGCATTTTTAGTATGGCTGTCTTAAAAGCTTCCTTTCTCTCAGTCCATCACCACGACGGGAGAGGCATCGCAGCAAAAGCCCAAGACGACACCGGAGCAGATCCAGGGAGAGACGCCACAGATCAAGATCTAAATCTCCAGGTATTTTTGTCATTTACAGATTAACTCTGGCAAATCTTTATCAGCAGAACACCCACTGCCAAAAATCTGTGTCACAGTATCAAGAAGGTAGCATATGTGCTTAATCTGGCTCATAAAACTGCTAGTTATATGAAAGAACAGCTGGAGAACTCCTTTACTACAGGCAAAATTGCCTTACATACATTTTTCAAATATTTGCCAGGAGGTTAATTTTGAGTGCCTAATGAAGGCTGGGGTTATTCTGGCATTATCTAGGACACTTGGTCACTAGAAGCAGATTGCATCAGCAAAACAAGAAAGACTTCCAGGGTCTATGGAAGTAACCGTTACCTTCTTATTTCATAGGGCATCATCGTAGTCACAGACACAGAAGTCATTCCAAATCACCTGAAAGGTAAAGGCTTGGCCTGTTTCTTAAGGGTATCTGTACTGCTGTAGGAGCTCTTGCTTGTCATTTCATCTTGCAGACCAAAGGTCGTCTTACAATGTTGGAGATCAAATATTTCATACGGTACCTCCCTCCATGTTGTAGTCAAGTCACACTATCCATATTTGACACCACTTACTGCAATGAATCACCTTGGTCCTTTAAAACAATTACTAGTACTGTGTTATATGTTTGTTTGTTTGTTTGTTTTTTCTCTTTCAGATCTAAGAAAAGTCACAAGAAGAGTCGGAGAGGGAATGAATAACAAACTAAATCCAGCACACAGTTTAAGGACCTTGAACTGTAGCCTAACACTGTCCTGTTTGCTTTATGGGACAGCTGCATATCTACTGGCTGCTTTAGCAGTCCATTTCTTTAATCCTTTTCCTGTTGTACAAGTCTTGTCTGTTTGGGTTTTTTAATTAAAAGAAAGCTAAGGAAACTTTTTATGTAGTTAGTTACTCATCCTTGTGACAGAATTTGAGGATTGTTTTTAAATTGTTTTTCTCAAGGCCTGTAAACACTAGTGAAAAGCAATTAAAAGAAAGAGAGGGTTGTCTTTAAAGGCTCCTTGCTGTTTCTTTCACAATACTTTGTTTTGACTTCTAGATGAAGCTGGCCTTATTCTGAAATCAGGGCATTGTTTTGACAAACACCCACTGCCTCGTTCAGTTGCCGAAGTGAGAATACATTCACGTTGTAAAGACTGAAGAGAGCTATGAGGCTAAAAACTATCTCAATCCTTACAGGAAAGGAACTTAGACTGTCATAATCCGGTCTGTTTACTAAAAGCAAGAGCTCACTTACTTAAAACCAGTTATTACTGGTTCCTCTGTAAGAATCATCCTTAAGTCTTGTGATAGGCTGCTTCTGATGGTACATCAGTTTAGAAGCTTGAAGTAGTGCATTTGTGGCTTAAGTATTTTCACATTGCCCAACGAGTGCTGACAAAACACAAAGTAGTAAGCCAAGTGAATTTATGGAAGGTCCTCTTTAAAATTACCTCCTAGTACAGCTTGATTTTTCTACTTTCATATTATTTTGCAAAGCTTATGAACAGAAAAGCAGGTGTACACTTCCCTCAAGTTATTTTACAAGAAAGACACATTGGCTGTGAACAGCACGTGCAATGACATCAGCACAGGGAAAAACAGGTATAGTGACTGTATGCCTCCTTAAAGCTGCTCATCTTTCATCTTGTCTTTAAGATACCTACATTAAAGCTGTTTTTATTTACTCTGGTTTCCTAACTAAACAGAAGCATGCACACAAATAGGGAAGAGGAAAAAGTCTTATCTCCTTTTTTTTAGTTTTATTTTTCTTTTAAAAAGTTTTTTTGGCACTACATAGTTCTGCAAAGAATAAAAGTGACAAATTTTTAAACACATGAAATCCCCTTCTAATTTTATTTTTTTAGAACAATATATATAAAGTCTGAAGCAACCAAAGTATGAATACAGCTAATAGAAAATAAAGAACTTAATTTTAAAAATTCTCTCTCTTTACAGTTTATCAAGATAAACCAAAACACAATTCCCCTTAAAAATAGGGTAATAAAATAGATGAAATTTGTATCACTCAGTTTTGTGATACTAGTAAAAA
The DNA here is from genome assembly GCA_011801015.1 of Ardeotis arabs. Classification (NCBI taxonomy): domain Eukaryota; kingdom Metazoa; phylum Chordata; class Aves; order Otidiformes; family Otididae; genus Ardeotis; species Ardeotis arabs. Next base: position 38,943 of record JAAGAY010135197.1, read on the forward strand.
CTATAGTTCATATCTATGTACAAATGATACAGTTTAAAAACAGTCTTAAATAATCTTGTATCTAAACATGTTGCATTACAATTTTAAATCAGAACCTGAATTTTTTTCCTCCTCTCCCCTCCCCCCCCCCGCCCATCCCATTAAATTTCACTTTTTCTGTTGAATGTAATTCAGATTCAAGTGTGGGTGTCCTTGAGACAGAAGCGAGAACCGCTGGTTACTCTGCATCAGTGGACCAGCTAAAAGAAAATGGATTACAATTACTTCAGCAAATTAAAAATATTTAACAGTGCTTGGCTATATTCAATGTATTAATCTTACTTAGAAATAAAGCCATTTACTAGCGCGACACAAACTCTATCTGTACGACTAAACCATTTAATGGGATAATGCAGTATTACTTTAATCCTATCTCGAAAATTCCCTCAGAATCATCGGTACATCATATTGTTGCGTTACTGTAGTTATTTAACAAAATTAAATTCAGGATTTTTAATTATGGGTCTCACTTGGAAACCTTGCTACAGCCAATAGGTTATATTGTGAAAAAAGGATTTGGTGCGAGTATCTCTCATTTTTTACCCATCAACCTGGTAATTGCAAAGCCTCCAAGCAAAATTTGGCCATAATTTCTCTCTTAGTGGACCCAATGGTCTTTTTCCTACAGCCTTTCCCAATCCTGCCAGATGCTGAACACCTTTACCATTCACTAGCATCAGAAAGAGCTGAGAAAGTCAGTCCTTCAAAGTACCCTGAATAACTGAACCCGATCCAACTTTGAAGTTAGTGCTCCTTTGACCGCAGACGGGCTGGACTAGATAACCTCCAGAGGCCCCTTCCAACCTGAATTATTCTATGGTCTTGCAAGTTTTTCTGTATGACAAGTCATTCCGCAAGGCAAGGTACAAAAGCCAAATAAAATTAATTAGAAAAAAAATGTCTTCAAATTCTTAACAGGGTCATGGGCAAATCATCGTAACCTCTATTGAAGCAGAGGTGGCTCTACAGTTAGACAGCAGCAGTGAAGGAGAAAGAGGCTAGAAGTACCATAGACTGCAAATGGGCTCAGATTTCAGAATTTGATATAACCCCTTCCCTCCCACAAAGATTTTCATCCATCCATACAGGAAGCGTAAGCGTTGATTTGATTCTTGGATTCATTATGGTTCCAGGGAGCCTAGCAAGTGAAACATGATTCCTTGGCTTTTAAAGCCTTTGAGACAGTAAAGAGACATGTTGCATGAGCTGTTGATTCACATACTAGTTCTAGTACCTTGAGGGTAGAAAGGTTTGTTCGGTGGATAGCTGGCATTTCCCTGCTGCATGTAGTTCTGAGGCATATTGTAAGGCCACGCTCCTCGGAGGAGAGGAAAATGGGTAGGGGTCCCATGGTCCCAAGGGACAGAAGGAGGGTTCATTTTACCAAACTGTCCTTGGAAACCCTGATCTATTTTTCAATTGAAAGGGAAAAGCACATTGCAAGTTGAAATAATTAAACAGTCAGTCACAAATACAATTTACATCTTAAATAACAGTTTGCAGGGGACTTAATCCGATTAGTCTGATGTGCTACTCTTTCGCTTTTTTTTTTAATATACATCAATAAAAATTACCACCTACATTACTTCTTTATTCACTATAATATAATTTATTGGGGGAAGACAGAAGATGAATCAGTATTAAAATCAAGACCTACAATTTCACTATTCCTATATCATTCTCATGATGAAAAATACAAGGTCTGAACAACGTCACTAATATCTGATCCCACACAGATATTCACTATCACTGACACAGCTGTGACATGAAAGCTTTTATCCTACTGCAAGAAATAATTCTCAGAATATGTACACTGTAATTCCACTAATACCGTATGCTTAAGAAACGTGATATATAGATCATCAAACCAACTTAAAATTGATTTTTTGAGAGAAAAGACAAGGTTTTGAAACAAGTACACAAATTGTAAGCTATTCCATTTACAACTCCAGTATTACGGCAGCATTAAGGATGAGAAATCAAGCATCCAAGGAGGCAGGACACACAACAGTTGATGGAAAATGCTGTATTACTAATTCTGCTCTTTTTCTTCATAGCTCTGATTTTTATAAGACATAGAAATGCTTGCTAATTTAAAACCTTGACCAATGTACATTTAAAATAAATAAATAAATTTAAGTAAGTAACTATCCTTCTCAGTATATCATTTCCCCTTTAGGCTCATCATAAAAACAAAACAAAACAAAAAACTTACAGACAGACTTTCATTAAATAAAAATAAGCTACACATTTAAAAAGAACAGTAACTTTTATACAACAAACCAAGAAGCATGGCTCTGCAGTAAGCCCAAAAAAATTCGTCTGCCTGATACTTCCAACGATCCTACTTCTGATCAGTTGTCTACTGAAAAGAAAGCCATTCCTTCCATCTCAAGGTTATGTGAGCTTTGTAAACTTTGTACACAAGTTTTCCACAAATTGTGGAATGTTCCCAAATTGTCCCAAGCAAGAAAACAGGCTTCAAACAGAGAGCAGACAGCTTGTCTCTACTGTGTGCCTATCCAGTGACTCCTCCTTAATGGCATCTAAGCCGAAAAGGAAACAAAACTGATGAAAATACAAAGAAGAAAAATAACAGAACTGGGAATTAGAAAAGAGAGTGTGATGAGATTGGAAATACATGGAAGTTCAGGGAAGGGAAAAAAAATACTGTGACTGACAGCACAAGAAAAATGGGAAACTTTCTTGTGCAGGCACAATTAGAGTGGAAGCAAACAAACTGAGACAGAGCAAAAGGAAAAAGAGTGAAGACAGGGACTGACTGACTACATGATGAGAAACGGGACTTGTTGAGGGAGAATGGAGCAGAAACTAGGATTTGGGGAGCTTGTTTGAAAGAAGGCAGCTACCTGGGTAAGAAGAACTGCATTGGAAGAAGCTGTTGAGAAACAGTGAGAGCTGGGGTGGACACACAGAACACTGAAGGTACAGAAAGAACACTGGCAGCAGTTTCTGTATCCTCACAAAGCTCTGAATAGAAAAATATGCAACTCCAGCACCTCAACAAATATCTGAAACTCACTGGTGAATTACACCTCATTCCAACACTGTTGGCTCAGCTGAAAATACTGTTGCTCTCTGCACCTTATACTGTTCTCTGCACCTTACGAGTGCAGAGAAAGGCTGTGCAGGAGATTCAAAATTTCCATCTCGTGATGAACTGCATCAGCGTACAGTATGATGGATACTTTTTTTTTTTTAAATAGGAGTTACACATTCAGAATAAATCAAAAGACCATTTTTATAATTTAAAAGATCACGGTTAACATTTGTGGACTGTCACACTTTATACTGCATGGAAAACTGTACGGGCTTTAATTACTATGTACTGCTTTTCTCAGCCTCAAAAATACAAATGTACATGGCTTTGGTATGAGGCAAAAGGCTGTTGCCTGCTTGTCGCAGGGGAAATCTGTATGGAGTATTTTCAGGAAACGACGTTGAGATTAAGGAAATTAAATGTAGCAGGATAAACTACAGGAAAAAAGAATGTGTAAGATCATGTTACATTGCACCAAATGGAAGGAGGCAATATTCAACTTGCAAAACCATAATTCTGCCAGTCTCTAAGTTCGTAGTTGCAGTCTCAGCATTCACCTAATCAACTACATAACATAACATAAACGGAAACTGTATTTGTAAGCACATTCACAGAAGTGTGCTTTAGACTCAAACATTTATTAGCACATTTCTCAGTTGAATGCATGATTTCTCATTTGTTGCACAGCCGTTAACGGCAGATAGGCTCAATACCTAAAAGTTACAATGATGCAACTTGTCTAATTTTTTTTCCTACAAAAATGTTAAGATAGTGAAAGTAATTACTTAGTTTCTTAAGCATTGTATTTTTAATATAAAACAAGTTGAGAGAGTTAGCTGTTTCTGTAACACTTAACATTTGTACACAAAGTGCGAGAGGTTTGATACAACAGAGAAGAGTTACCTGAATTCCCCACAGTGCCATTGTTCACCAGTGAGTTTGGAGTCACAGGATTGTGCCAGTGTCCCTCATGAGAAGTGCTGGGGATTCCCATGGGCCTGGCAGCAGGCTGTGCAAAGATGATACTGGGATCATTCAAGCTTACACTGCTCTGGTTATTTGTGGTGCTGCTGCTGCCAGATCTCATAGAAAATGGAACATTTGTAGAATGAGGAGGGTTACCCGGTGCAGAGTGAATAACAGGCCCATGAATAGGCCAAGAAGTGTTGGGAAGCTGAATTTGGTGGTGATGGTGCATCTGAAGTAGTCCCAGGTTATGCAAGGTGGAATACTGACCTGGGGGAGATTGGGGAAAGTTAAACAAAGGCAGCTGGACCTGATGGGGTGGCTGTGCACCCTGCTGCGGTTGCGGAACGTGCTTAGACTGGGATATTGGTTGTGGCTGAGTCTGGTTAATGGAGGCTGGCTGAGAGGAATTCTGTGTAAATTGCTGAGGTTGTGGAGAGTAAGATGACTGATGCGAATCAGACTGGAGGGGAAAAAAAAAGTATGTATTTCTGATTAGTTCACTAGCTATTTAATGGTGTTTTTCTTTAATAAGCACCCACTGTATTAGATTATTCATCAAAAACGCAAAGCACTGCCCAGCAACACCCCAAATACTGTGCCCAAGTTCCTGTTGGTTTAAACCAGTGCAAACTGATTTTCGCCATCAGATAATTTGGCACATCCCACCAGAAACATCACTCTGGGGAAACATTAGCCCCAAGCTCTTCATTAGACTCCTCACACATCTGTTTCTGCTCTTTAATCAGTCTTCCCCACCCTACTTATTTACAGCCCAGAATCTCATTAACTAATTTCCTTACTTCTAAATAGAGTGGCTCTTGTTAATACAGATACTTTTTAAAGTGATTCCAAAGTAAGCTCCCAATATTTCTTTAATTTTTATTTATTCTGTTAAACAAGAAATTGAAGCTCCAAAAATCCAGTTTCAATCTCCATATCCTAGTTTTAGGCTATGGTTGAAGGCACAGAAAGAGCAAGTATTGCAGCCCTTGCAAAGCTCTTACAAAGCTTTCCCTTTCACCAGCAACAGAAACAGGCATGAATTTATTTCATTTGTTTGGTATTACAACTATTCCAACTAAGCAGAGAAGCACTTCAAGAACTGAGGCAGCTGGGAAAAAGAGTTCCCTAGTTTGTCTGCCAAAATTTATTGCCAGTGTCTGGATTAAATTAATCTGGTTTTAAGTACTCAGATAAGATGGGGATGGCATAAGATAGGTGCCTCCAAAGAGAGATTCAAATGACAGACAGCTACCTAAACCAGAGGTGATTACCTGAATCTCTGATCTCAGCCTCCCCCTGGAGTTGCTTGTCTCCCTCCACAGACTACAGTAGACAGCTAAACTCCAAGTAACACAGCTGCTGTCAAACATCAGGTCTTAAAGGTCTCTGCAGCTTGTCACTATCCATGACTGCTTGCCTGTTTGTTTAAATTGGCAGTCACTTTTCTTCAATAACTAGAGGTCTGCAGGACTTCCCCATGCCAGCCTTTCAGAGCATTTCTTATAGCAGCCCGCTGTGTGCCTTTGCCTGGGCAAAAGCTGAAGCCCAGAAACTGGAATTGCTCCCTGATGCTATTCCAACTGTTCCTGTATGAGTGCCACCTATGCCTTTCTATCAAACCAGGAAGAGAAGGTAAAATCTGGAATTCGAAAGACAATAACTAGTTTAACAGTTTAAATGTTATAAAAATCGAGCACTGACAACAGCCTTCCTGCAAACATTAAACCACAACAAGCAGGCACTGGACATGTCAGCAGCAGGAAGGGAGAAATGTTAAGCCCCAGCCTCTTGGTCTGCTTCCCCTTTTATCTCCCTCTTGCTTCACTATCATTCCACCTTCCCATTCCTCTCAAACAATCCCTGGACAGCACCAAAAAATCCTGGCCAAAAGACAACCATGCAACACCCACACAGAGTCCATGACATCCGGATGACACAAGACTGTGCATGTGCAGCAGGTCCAGTGTGCACGATGTGCATGACTGTGTGTGCACCCACATGTCCAGCTTCAATTTCCCAAGCAGAAATACAAGGCTCCTAAAAAGATACTCCTGTGTCATCAGCATGGATGACAAGCATGGTGGCAGTTCAGCCCTTCACTTAGATCAGGGCTGTATCAGTCCCTCATTAACAGCATATTATTACAGTAAAAATTATGTCATGAAGTCTCTCTTACTGCAGCAAACATTCCAATAAATGCTTCCTGACCAGTTAGGAAATACTCCAAATGTAAAGTAGTAAACTGAACAAAGAGCATTAGTGATCAGCAGCCCTGATAACTATGTTTGCTTACTTGCCAGCTTCATTAGCAGGCACATATTTCTCAGACTAATAGCTTAAAATTAATGAATTTCTGCTGTATTCTGTACTCCAAAAACATTAAATGCCAACAGCTGTATTTGCTCAAATACCCTCTGATATGCATCTCCACTTTGAAGCAGGTTAAACATATTTTATCTAGTTCTATAAAGACAAATTCTAAGAGAAAACTACCAAAAAGATCCCCATTATTATGTTTGTGCTTCTAGTGTGCTCTGGTAGACTTTTTTTCCTGTGCATCATATCTGAATTGAAGAATTATTCATCTGTGTCCCTGCCTGTTCATGACAGTCCCTTAAGACAGTTCTCTTAAACCACAGAGAATCATGACAGTCACAAACTTACGTCTCCAGCACGTTACCAACGAGCTATGCTTTACTTCCCCTAGTAGCTCCAGAACATTGCCAGAATAACTAAGCACAAGCCTTCAAAAGGCATTCTAGATTAAATCTCAAATATAGTGAAGCTGGCCTCTCAGAATTGCAAGCTATCTCATATGAAGTTTGATTATGTAGTTTCCATATTTAAAGACCATAAATGCTCTCCAAGAGACACTACATTATAAATTAAAGTTTCATTAACTGGCAGAGTGCATTGCTGTCATTACGAAGCCCAGAATCTGTTGCGAAAAAAAACGTGTGAACCTGTTCCCAGCATGGCACAGGATCACTGGTTTGCTACAGCTTACTTACTTCAATACTATAGCTAATTGGAACTTACACATTCTGATGACTGTCTAGTGCGCAAGGGTCGTTCCACTTGCTGCTGACTCACAGCCACTAGCTGCGAATTTACCATGCTTCGGACCAACTGGGTGCCTAATCAAGGAACAAAAATGTTAATAAAAACTACAAGTTCATAGATGACAGAATAATGAATACAGAACTGGGAGTCAGCGATACCTTAACTCTCATGCGACACAGAGTAGGTAAATCACTTTAACCTCTTCTTTAAGTGGAAAGCTTTCCCTCTACTGGGAACAGGTGACATGAATAGTTATAGCAGCTAAACCAAAAATCTAATGCAGAGTAATACAAATTCCAGCATGAACAAAGCTCACTATGCTAACAGGTGGGAGCACTACTTTATACAGGTCTCGCGCTATTGCTGTAAGCAGTGAGATTTTAAATAGCAGTAGCAACAGCAGAAACTTTCGAGCAAAGAAAGAAAGGAAAAAAAAAAGGAGAGAGAGAAAGGGATATCAGAATACAGAAAAGCAGCAAGGTTCTTTCTAATGTTCATTTATGATTGCTTTCCCTACTTTTTCAAGTACTGTAGGCACCTAAGGGCCTAATTTGAATGGGTTTGCAATTAGACTTGTCTCTACTAGCAGTGATTTGAAAGCTGGATCTAGCTTCCTAATGTATCTGTATGCTTTTGGAAGTGTTACTTTAGACCACGGGTTTTTGGTGAAAACACATTTACTTACCTTTCACAGATGATGGAGGGTTAGCTAACATTTGAGAAACACTTGGAAGAGGAAATGCGTTCAATTATTACTATTATTACTACTCCTAAATGCACCCACTGTGAGTGAAAGACAAATAATGCAATACCCTGAAGTACACTGTACTTACTGCCTAGTACAGTTTTACTACTCATGCAAAGACTGTACTTCAGGAGACATTACTCCCCTTGAAGAAAAGCAACACTTAGACTAAAAGTTGTATTTGCAATGACTGAAATAACTAGTTGCAGAAATTTTTAAAGATAATTAACAGGTCTGTATAAAAACCTACAGAGAAGAGATCTTAGAAATTTCAAATTATACAAACACATAAACTAACTTACCTGGCACGCTATTATTTCTCTGTCGAGTTTGTTTGAATTCGGGACAATCTCTTCTAACGTGACCCACATCCCCACAGATGAAACACCTTTTCTCTCTTGTTTCTCTCTCATCTTCTTTCACTTCTTTTTCATCATCTTTCTCATTCTCCTTTTTCTTCAACCTGAATAATAATTTTTATTAGCAGTATCACAAAACCACAGGCACACAAAAAATATCTCGGTAGAGTTGTTATACTGGTATGTTCAAATGAAATGGTTACATAACCAACAGCTGTGCTAGAATACAAATATCTTAGGAATCCCAGAAAAACACCTTCAGAATCTGGGCTGGTTAACAACCTGTTTGTATAAACCTAGCAAACTTAAAAGCTCCCCAGAGAATTGTCCAGAAGCTGTCCGACTATTAGCACAGAACTCTATCTGCCATTAAGCAGGCTTACCCTTCCAGTTAGTTTGGGAGTAGTTCTATGCAACAATCCCACTGGGTCAGAATATACACAAAACTTGATATCTGTATCTTGTAGATATAACCTGCCCCTGACTGGAGATGGCATATTTCTCCGTAAGAGTATATTAGCATCCCGAGCCTAGACGGGATGTGAAAGGCTTTTACTCAGTACTTATACAACAAACAGCAGAAGAACTAGCCATCATGAATCAAGACAAGAAATAAAGGTCTTTTTCCACATGATATCTGTAGGATAGTTAAACATTAACACTATTTTGTGAGCAGTATATACAATTTCAGAGAGATTCTGTGTGGCTGAGCTGTAAGAGCAGTTTGTGAGAAGAGCAGATCACTACTTCTTTTCCTGAGGCAGATGTAGGGAAAGAAGTGATACAATTAAATGTGCTAGTGCTTGTCAGGAGTATGTTAAGGAAGCGAGTGAAAGAACCAGTCAACCTGCGACCTCAGAGTCCCAGTTCAGGCTGTAAATACGGACTTTGTAGCAGGAAGAGATAAAGAATCTTTTGAAGAATTCTGGAGCACACAACTGAACATAAGGAGTAAATGAAAAAGCCCAGACTTTAACCTGCACTCTTAAGTGTTTCAACAGGTTTTAGGAGTTAGACAACTTACACTGAATGGGTTATTAAAAATACAAAGATGTAAAAATGCGAGGAATGCACATTATCTGTCAATTCCTGCTAAACTATCTTCGGAGACATCGACTTGCATGTACTAGGGACTCCTTTTGCAGGAGTACTGGATCCAAAACTTGTAAGTGCAATTAATGTGCAAGTGCAAGATCACTGAGTGACTGCACTAGTATAATGTTACAGAAATACACCTTAACTATATACATTTTAACTGTGCCTAGATTTTAATAAATGAACTTTTACCTGCCTTGGAGAGGTACGTTATCAGATCTATAGAACAATTCAAATTCAACACTGTCTTCCAAACACGATCACTACAGGAAATCCATTTTTATACATTACAAATTGTGCAGTCAGGTAATATGGTCTCCATCTGAATGTTTACAGTATAAAAAGATAATTTAGTGATCTAAATTTTAAGTTAAGCTGTAACTGCAGATAGATCATGAAGCAAAACTGTTAACATATTATAGACTGTTGATTTTACTCTGTGTGCTCACAAAAACACTCTATGATTTAAAGTGTTTCTTAGACCAGAAATAGTCTAAGAAAAGCAAAAACAGGATGGGAAGTTGAGGATCAAATACAAAGCTTTGATGTTCTCTACAATTCAGCATATTCTTCATTTCCATTAAGATTTCAAACATCCAAATCTCTCCTGATTTAACCTCAAAGATTTTACATTAGCTTTGTATATTCCTTACCTTCTCCTCTTTGGACAGTCTTTCATGTAGTGACCAATTTTTCCACAGACACGACAACATCTGTCATTGGGCGCCAATTCCCCATCTGTCAGCACTTTTGAGTCAAAAAAGTATTCCTACCAAAATACATCAGACAGATACAATATATAAACTATTCACTTACAAGACCAAGAAATGGAAGCAAAATGCACAGCTTTCATCTCCTATTACTCCCTAAATTTTACCACTTCTTAGATTATACCTAGTCCTTTTCTTCCCCTAGATAATGGCAGCTTTTTCAGAGATGTGGAGCAGTTTGGGCTAAAAGGGGTATTTAATCGTAGCGCCAGAGGCTGAATTGGCAAAACAGCTTATCCAGGCTCCAGCCTGCTGCCCACCTTCCACTTCCCCAAAGGCTCTTCAGTAGACAATTTTCTGCGTATGATCTATTTTAGTATCTGAGTCACTGCTTGTATGCTTTCTGAAGCAGCTTATGTCCCTTCCCAAATGACGTGATTATATCCCCCTAGACAGAAAAAAGCTCAGGTGGGAAACAGACGGAGCATCTGCACGCCGACCTGTATCACTCCCCTCCCCTAGAATTTGCTAAGGACAGCTGCAGTTCTGGTTTGTGTCAGTGCAAAGGCCACAGTTTACAGCCTCTGAGCAACATAAACACTGTGAAAGTACTTTATCTTGCCTGAAAGACCAAAATAGAGGTACAAATGAAAACGTCTTAACCTCAGCTCAGAAACAAAGTCCTACGGTAGACTTAGGTAATTTACAGAACCTTTTTGCTACAGTTTCCTGTCTCTACCGCTAAGCTGCAATACAGGGCATTGGCTTAGGAAGGAGATCAAAAACTCCTCCTTTACTGGGCACTTCGGAGAAACAAAATGCTATGTAATACTACTGGCATTATTTCCTTCACATAAGAGTCAGCTCACTTGCATGTTAAGGCTGCTTTCTGTCCTGTCTTTTATACTTATGTAAAACGTACAGTGAAAATCTGAGATGAGGCAGAAAACAAATGAACACACATAAAACCCACAGTAAATGCTTTCCAGAACCACTATAGCATTGTGTTGAACATGTATGCAAACAATTAAAAAAAACCAAACTAATTCGTCATAATATTAATTACATACATTCAAATATTTGCCAGTTATAGATAACTCCATCCACGCTTTAATTCAATATTATTTGTATTACAGCAGTATTCAAAAGCCACAATAAAAACAGGTCCTACTTTATTACGCACAGCATAAAACAGAACACAGTCACTGCATCAAAGAACACTTGATACAAACTCAGAAAAAACACAGATAAAGTAAGCAAATGGAAAAGAGAAGACAGGGAAAGATGAGGGGACATAACAGTTTTCAAAAGGTTTTCAAATTCCCCAGAAACACAAACCCGGTTCAAAGCCATTGGGAGAACAGTTCTCTAAAATGTCTTAGAAAACACCTTTCTAAGTACATGTTAAAAATATTAATTCCAGCTGATTTATTTGCTCATACAAAAAAAAAATAGTTCTCTATGACACATCGATGACTGGACCCTGTAGCACAGAGGAGTACTTTCTCTAATATGATGTCACATGAACGTATTCCTGACCCTGACTCACTATGCAAATTTTGAAGGTCAAATGATTATTAAAAAAAAAAAAAAAAAAAAAGCTGGTAATTGTCCTTTTCCTTCCTTAAGCAGCAATTCTTAACTTTCCCTGCCCACTGGAAAAATAAGTAGAGTGTAACAGAGTGTAACACATCATCAGTCTGTTTTCTTTAGTTACGTGAATAGCTAAGAAAAGTTCCTAAAGTTGTTTCTGGGTTTCATAGCTGATTTTGCAGTTTTCGACAATACTTAACGTCACACGATGAAAAGTTTTACAAAAAACAAAAGCAAAGCCCAAAAAAAGCTTACTTTCCCCAAAACTGCTAAAAATCCTCATCACCAATCCAACTACTCCTGTGAATTTTATATCGCAGGAGCCCAATACTAAGCTGTACATTTTAGGGAAATTATGTACAATTACATATATTGTGATAAATACATACAAGAGATTTGCTCTGAATGCATCAAATTCAGTGGACAAAGAAAAATAAGAAACATACTAAAAATTATGCAAACTTACAGCTTCTCTTCCAACAGCTGGGTAGAACGGGGTACCAAATAATTTTCTCCCATTGATAAATGCCTTCATTATGAAATTGGTCACTGTTGAAGAAAGACAAAGTTATTGGAAAACAACAGAAAAGGCATAACACTAGAAATTGGTGAGCATTAATCATTAGTAGACATTAATAGCTTACTTTTCCTAGAGACTCCAGCACCGAGATTATGATTCAAGTCAAAAGGATCTGTGTAAACAAGGGAGAGAAACAAATCAGAGTTAGAAAAAATATGGTGCAACAAAAATTTTTATTTTAACACAGAGAATTCAATTTTAAATGCACTCACGGACTAGATGATAGCAAAGCTATGCTGAGTGTTTTAAAAACATGTGATTAACCACAATAAAGTTAAGAACAATTTACTGACATACACTAAAAATTAGAAGTCCAATCTCATTTTGTAAGTTGTAGGACATGCAAACAATGTTTTTTAAACACTGATGGTAGTTTCCTTACATAAAGATCCTTGCAACAAGGAGAATAGATCCTCAAGCAACAGTATTCATCACTCCCTCATTAACGGAACAAAAATTCAGCAGATACGCACCTTCGATGGCAATACATTTGGATGTCCACTGTTTCTCAAATGTAGTTAACAGCTTCTTCTGCCGGATGCTGATCACATATTCCTTGAAGTCAAACTCTTCAGTGTAGAATCGCAGCAACCCTAGCCAGAGTTCTCCAAGTGATTCGGTGTTCTTTCCAAGAGAAGGCAGACGCTTCTTCTGTATGCAATTGAAGACACAATTTATACAGGTACAATTACTGAAGTACTTCTCCTCCTCCTCCTGAACCACCCCTCTAATTATGAATTAGTCTACCATGAACAATTTCACTTGGTTAAATTAAGGTTAAATCACTAGTTAACACTACCTCAATCCTGGATTGTTTATTAACAACAAAAAGTATTTTTCCTGATTTATGCTACTTAAAAATGACTTAAAATAAACCAAGGAAAAGCAGACACTTGTTTCAGCAAAATGAGACTCATTTAGGAAGTTATAATAATACAGATATGGAAGTTCAGCTACTCTTTTATATATGACACTGTTTATTGCTTCCCCATAAAAACAAGCTTTAAGTCTCAGTGGCTCTTCTGGAATTAGAATATTACCAATTCTTCCATGTCATCAAAAAAAAAGGCATTCCATCCATCCACCATTCTTTGTGGAATCTGTTTTCCATCAAATATCTGCCAAAATAGAGAGGGACACAGTTACTACTCTAATTCAAAGTCACCATAAAATACTTGCAGTTTTGCTGGTAAGAAAGAGCACAAAAACATAAATCTTTTCATTTTAACAACTACTTCTTATACAGGCAGAATTCCCCATTGGTAAAAAGTTTGCAAGTCTTTTTGCACTATTGCTATGCCTCTCTGAAATTATTTGTATATTTTATTTTTACTTGTTCGTTGCAACTAAGAAAACACGACTGAATTACCTCATCAAGACTCCGACATCCCTCCTGCCCACAAAATCTCTAAGGAGACTTTATATGACTCTTATTACATTTTGACTTTAGCAAAGCCAAAGGGAAATTCCACTGTTATTTAAATGCACCCTCAGGGTAGCAATAAAATAACCACCCCCAACCACGACTAAAGTATCAGCATGAGTCTCAACTGCAGTGCTTAAGCCAATTTTCCTCTTGCATGCAGACAACAAAAAAGTCAAAAAGGGATAATTTTCAGAAGTGCTTGGGAGTTTCAAAGCATATCCAGGAAGATGTAGATAGCTGATTAATTATATTCTCCCCACCTATGCAATGGAGGTACAGAACGTTATTTTCTTAATAAAGTTTCCTGGCACATGTACAATAGTACCTTTAAAGTTGTACCAAAGCATTAGTTATCTTTTTTTTTTCCCCCTCATCAAGTCACAAAACAACCTTTTTCTCTTACAGATAAGGTATTGAGCAATAAATAATGCTTCTGACAATAATTGATGGAAGAGTTGGACTCACATCTGAAGAGCATCTGGCGCAGTCTCGTAATTACAATTCCCTTCTCTCCATACCACCTGCCAATTTTTTTTTCTATACTATTCAGCATATAAATATCACTGTAAGACCAAAATCCCAAAGCAAATGTAACAACAGAATTTAGGTCCAGCAGATCGATGATTTTTTGGTAGTTTTCTTGGTACCTTTTACCCACTAAAACCAAGAAGGAGTTAGGAACCTGCTAATGCAGAAGGTCCCCATATTTTATTTGTGCCTCTAATCCTAAAAGCCCAGACTTCTCATATTTGGCTTGAAGAAACAGTGCATCTATTTTCATCTCTTTTTATGAAAACCTACCTCCTGAAGAACTGGAATAACTGGTGGATTTCTCTGTTGCAGAAAGTACAAGACCATAAGAATATAGGCATATGAAGACAGACTACCACGGGATGCATCACCAATGTCGCAGCGCTGAAAAAATACATTTTAAACAAAATACTGAATTTATGTTTTATTACTCAAGACAAAAAACTATGTTTGAGAGCAAACAGAAACCCCACCAGTAACAGAGAACACATTAATCTCATAACTAAAAATTGTTTTATGAAGCCTGAAAAATAAATGCCCTTAGACTGTAGTGCCATCTGGCAAACCCACAACATAATTTGACTAACATAAAGGCAGAAAAGCTTTGCATAGCCAAAATAATTTTTTGTTTGTGTGTCAAATTGAAAAAAAACAAACCAAAAAAGCTCAAAACAGAAATCCCAACAAATCTCCACATCTGATGTCCATCCAGGTTTCAGTACTGAGCACTTTAATTTTCCTAAACTCGTGTTACTAGAGCTGTTTCTATGATTCTTTATTGTTTTGGTTACCCTTTTAAAAAAAAAATTAAATACTTAATTAACAGGCAAGAACTTCGACGTCTTACTGGCAACTCAGGCGATATCTGGCATTTGCTAGCATACCCACACATACCTAATTAACCCATGGTCCAGCCTACGCAACACAGCGTAAAACAAACATAAGTGAATTACCTTACGATGCCTGAAAACCTTATTACAGTATAACCTTTCTATGGCACCTGCTTCTAAGCTACCCTTTGCTTCAAGCATGTGTCATAAAAACCACATTTTTAAGCTCCTAGATCTGGAAATCAGAACAGGGATTCACAAATTACTTCCGCATTAGCAGTGGCAATGACAGCTGCTCCTGGTTTTTCTGCCAATGCAATCAGAGGAGGAAGCATTTTGCTTAAACAGAGGATCTGCATAACTACAAAGTCACCTCCATACATACACATTCAAGAGTGTATGTCCCACAATTTGTAAACTTGGTTGTTACAGTAAGATTTTTAGAATGTATACAATAGCATGTAATACTACCAAAAAATGTAAGATTCATTATTATCAACACAAGGCATTTTTTATCTGGACACAGAAGAGACATGGCAATATTCCGTACTACTGTGATCACGAGAGGGCGAGGGGGGAATCATTACTAGTCTTGGTGACAGTATAACGAACACATTCATTCCATTCTGGAACAAAGCTTTTTCATCTTGATGGATTTCATTACATTAACAACTGGTACCAGGGTACACCCTCTATAACCTGTTTTTTATTTGCCTCTGTTTCACTAAGCTTTCTTTGCCTGTGTTTAGGAACTATATTTAACAGTGGAGCTTACACAAAGAGATATACCATGTTTCAATTACCAAAGAATGTATAGCATAACACTTTGCTAGAATATCAGAAGAAAAAAAGACGCAGGAGATTTGATATTTGGTATTTCCAAACTCCTAAAGTCAAGTGTATGTCCTAGGCACACCAAGTAGAGACTTGGTCATTCATTCATCAACCCAATCCTACTCCTGACTTTCACAGGAGGTAAAACAAAACAGGTGGGCCAGAAGAAAGCTGCAGCAATTTCTGGGCTGGTCCTAGATACGGAAACTTGAGAAGCCCATGCACAGCCACATGCCCCTGTATCTTACAGTTACTGTTTTTTCCGGTTTTGTTTGTTTGGGTTTGTTTGGGGTTTTTTTTTTGCATTGTAGCTGGTCTGAAATTGGAAGTTTTCCCTTCATCAGCTTCCTCTTAGACACTAATCTTTCAACAGACAGCAGAAGATACCAGGACTAAAGAACTTGATTCTGACACACACAATCAGATGCAGCATAGCTAGCTTAAGGAAGTGCACTTCATATTAATAGCATTCTACTGTGTCCTTTCCAGTTGGTATTAGCAAAAGGTAAACTCATGACTGTATCACAAAACACTATTATACAAATAAGTACCTCTTTTTATATTACCTTTGCAAAAACTTTCATTGTGTAGCCCAGGTATTGCACTCTAGGATCAATAGCTGCATATGTGGCCAGCATTCTTGTGTTATGCTGTGCCTGGGGGAGAGGAGGAGAGATAAAACAGGTGTTTCAATGTAATTTATGGTTATTTATAGTGTAGACTGCAGTTAAAGAACAAGTGATGCATAAGACAACTTATGGGCAAAAAACCCACAACGACATCCAATAAAATTCATGCAACATTTCCTGCATAAACATAACTCAAAGGTGTAAGCAGGACAGTAACAATGTAGTAACAACAAGAACCTTGGAAAACACCAGCAAATAAGTAAGTCCATAAGATGACTCATAGCCGAAGAAATTCCACAAATTGCATCTTCTTCAGAGGTGAATGTAAGTCCATTACATAAGAAACTGTGCAATTGCATCGTGCTAGATATAAGCTGGGATGAGATGTACTATTCATGATGGCAGAAAGGCCATGGTGAATGTGGCACTAACAGCTTTTCAGGAGCATTCACAAAAATGCTTTGCATGCCATGATGCTGCTGTGCCATCAGGTTATACCACTACTTTAGTTGGGCTGAGGGTGTAGGCCACCAAATTTAAATAACGTAGAAAAAAAAAAAATCACAAACACACAAAAGCATTTTAATGCTGATTTCAAAACTATTCCCTCAAATTACTATTTGAGTGAACTACAATGAATGAAAAAGCTTTATTTGAACAGAAAACGAAACAGAAACAGATGCTTACCAGCGTGTTGTATAAACTGATATCTCCTTCTAAGCCACTTCGTCTGTGTTCAAATTTGACTATAGGCACTTTGGCTGTTGTTATAGGCAAGATGTTTCTCAAACCTGGGGAAGCAACACTTTAGTACATAAAACACTTCCATTAACTACACATACAGTAAATGTAAATACAAAACAAGTAATACTTTAAAACACCTACCTGGATGCTTCTTAAGAACTTTTGCCAAACCTTCTATTATTTCTTTACAGTTTAATTTCTAGGAAAAACAAATACCACAGTTTCAGACATTAAAATATGGATTCTATCCCAACAAGCACATTTAGTATCAAATATATATTTCATAGAGAAAAAGTCTGCATACAAAAAGAAGTAAAATAGTAAATTTGATCAATTTCAAAAGTCTTACCTCTGCATTTTCATGGCCTTCCAACGTCATGCAGATATCTAGATCACTGTCCCGAAATCCAAACCCATTCTTTGAAGAGCCAAACAAGCAAAGTCTGGCTTTGTCTGATGAAAAGAGCAGACCAAAAAAAGATGAATTCTTTTACAGCTGAATGGTAAGTGCTTACTATGGAATATTACTTAATTGAGATGTGCAGGTGCCTGTAAAAAATGAACTTTAATAAAGAGCTTACAATGTCACTTCTAAGACTCCACTTTTGATAAAGGAGGCAGCACAATACTTTAAAAGTAAAGCAGGATAAAGATAATGTAATTTTTATGAGTGAAGAGTTACTTGTAACCATTAAATGGCTTCTCTAAATGTGGTGCAATGTTCTGTGGCATGTGACTGCACTGTCCTGTTTTAAATAAATCAAAATCATGTACAAATCCAGTCTCCAGTACAGCTTTACCTCACAGATAAGAGAGCGCTACTCTTAATGCAGTCCAAGCAATATTTCTGGTTCCACTTATACTTTATCTAGGTTGCATATTTTTCCTGTGACTAGGTAAATTTGGTCAATCAGTAAGTTTCTGTAACCATAACATACTATTCAAGAAGATACAAGCAATAAGATTGTTTCATAAAACATTCTTTCTCAATTGTTTTGTTTATATTTTTGTTTGAAACACAATATTATAATGCATTTTCATTCTTGTAAAGTAAAGTGAAATTATATAACTCAGAGGAAGCAATTTCTTCCTAATTTAAAAGAATACATTTATCTGTTCAACAGAAATTAATGCTAGGAAAATATATTATAACACCTATTGACAGTTTCTTCCTAACCTGTAATAGAATTGGAAATCTTAAGTCTTTCAAGGTTCTGTAATAGGTCCCAATCCTCAGCTGCTGCCAGCAAGCAGAGCACAGCTGGGGGATGGAAGTGCAATCCACAGCTCCTTGATCACAGGCCAGCTACAGCAGAATGGATGGCCTTCTGTGTAAAGCAACGGACTGGAACTCAGGAGACCTGGGTTTGGAACCTGGCTCTTGCGCTGTTCTACACCACCTCCAAAAAAATAACTTTGCATCTCTGTGCCTCAACTTCCATCACTGTAGTAAGATACTTTTGCCTATTTTATAAAAGGGATGTGCAGATAACAAACCCATTAAGATTTCCAAGATACTTAAACACCAGTGACTAGGCAACAAAAGCACTTGGCCGATAACCCAGATAACGCTAGACCCAGCTGGCCAGGGCCCATTCAAACTGTCCTGGCTGCAATAGTCCTGGATCTGCATTATTACTCTTGCAGCTCTTCCTCCGCTGTAGGGGCATTTCCATGGAATAGCACTGAGGGGTATTCAGTTTATAAGTCTGCAAAATACCTTTACACACAGAGGGAAATGCTGCCACTGCTTTAAGCAAGGAAAATGAGCAATAATGAGACAGATTACATCTTCGTGCTCTGGACAACGTGAATGAAGAAAGCATCACCAAGAATCACTACCTACTGTTACATACCATTATACTCTTTTCGAATAAATCTTTCCAAACTTGCCAGAATTTGTTCTCTGTTTTGTTGCTCAGATAAAGGAGGAGATAATTCATCTAAATAAAAACAAGTTAAAACACAGTCAGATGTGACATTCAGCTACCTTAAAAATCTTTTTCAGCTAAGTATTGGATACCTTTTTTGTTGTTGTTGTTACATTTACTTTCTTTGAATATGTGGGGAGGTTTTTTATGATATCATTAGAGTTGTTAGGATTTTATTTCAGATGTCCGATTTTTCTGCAATTATTCAAACACAGAGCAGCTTAGTGGGCGCCTGGCATCCAGTCGATGTCAACCCACCACAGCACCCAAAAGTTTTTTTCTAAAAGCCACAGAATTTGACAACCACAAAAACTAGTTTTGCCTACAGCCTGATTTCTGGAACACTAGTAACTTTTTACAAACCCAGTGAAAAATACTGTATAGTATTATTTCTTCAAATCTGTTGTAAGAATTTGGTATCACAACCATGGATTATAGGAAAATAAAAATATTAAGCAATCAGTAGCCCAGGGTACCTGGAAAAGGTTCCTCCCACTGAATTTACTGGAATAAGTAATTTAACTGTACCATTGTTATTTTTTTCACATCACCGATCATAGTTTATAGTGGAGTACAAACACTTTTCCAACTTACCAAAGCATCTTTTACAGACTATATCAAGTATTTCCCGAAATCTGTCTGTCATTGGTGGTAGTGGTTTTAGATCAATTTTCTTGAAATCCTCTGGGCAGTCATTTTTGGAATGTCCATCCCGTTTGCAGATGCTGCATACTATAGTTGGCGGCTTTTGGGGAGGAGGAGGAAGTGCACAAACATAATTTTACTTCTAAGATCGTTCAGACCTAACATGCCCATGTAAGTGATGCAAGCAAGAACACTGAACATCTGAACAGGAACAGTCTCTACAAAGAGCAGAACATCACCTCGCAACAGGCTGTAGGAGAAAACCCAGGAAATTGGGTTTTTTTTGTGTGTGTGGAAATCAGAAAACTTTGCATAAGATGAGGGCAAGAGACCATCTAGTCCAAATGGCATACACATTTGGTGTTTTCCAGTCCTGAATAACAGGTACTCTAAAAAGGCTAGAGCTACCATTCATAACAGAGACTGAAACAATCACTGGGAGAATCCTGTCATCCATCCACCCTTAGTTTTAGTGATTTAAAAGCAACAGCCCACTGACACATGACTGCTTAAATACAGAACTTACCTTTCCTGAAGTCAAAATAAACTTATCAAACACATAATGCATTTCTTCCGTAGAGAGTCTGCCTTCATCTTTGAGATCATGAGCTTCCACCATTGCTTTGCAGTTGGGCGAGGTAGCTGGTGTGCCAGTGCACTTATTCTTCTCAGAAGACTCTGTTACCAAACTGTGTCTACTTTCAGCATCAGAAAATTCATTACTAGAATTTGTGTCATAGGGCTGATGTTCACTGCAGTTACAATGGTGGCTTAGCTCACCTTCCGTTATACAAACTGAAATTTCTAAATCACCCCTCTCTTTAAGTGATTTTTGCTTTAATTCACAGCATTCATTAGAAATAATGGATAAAGCTTCCTCTTTGTCTTCATCATAACTAGAGTCCAATGCTGAAAGTAGCATAGAGTCTATGTTCTTGGAAGTACAACTTTTGGCTACAGCTTCTACCACTTCAGTACATTCAAGTTCATTCTCTGGTATGTTACATCCACTTCCTATGTTTTGTTTATCTACAACTTTTTCCCCTTGTGGAAGGCAACAGTTGGCTACAGGCTCTTCAGATCTTGTCGATTTCTTATTACTCATTTTCCCTTTTTCTTTTTTCTTGGTATCTGGCTTGGATTTAATCCCATCTTTACTTTGTGGACATGCAAAATATTTATACGCTGTCCTAAATCGCTCCAGGATGTACTCAAATACCATCTGGCTATTTAGACTTCGTGCAACATTCCTCTTTAGTGCAAAAGGATCTAGGAAAAAAAAAAGAACAATTTCAATAGTAGTCTTTAATTTCTACATTTCACTAAAGGAGTTGAAATACCTCAGTTATGATATGGCAGTTAAAAACAGATTCTTATAATATAATCCAGAATTGTGTTTGGACATACTTAGAGAACATAGGGCCCACAAGGTTTTTTGGACTTTTTCCATACAAAACACAACACACATGTGGTCATGAATGGCTGGCTACCACAAACCATTCTAAATAGTGTTATTTAGAAAGAAAACCACAGGTATATTGTACCATTATATTATGGTCAATTTCTAAACTAGAAATGAAAATAAATATACAAAGGCAATATAAATGTAGGCTTGCCTGAACTTCTTTCCTTCACTGAAGAATGACTTGCATTTCCCTTAAGAAATTAATTTTTCTAAGAGTAACATTGAGATTATACGGATTACACGAACCAATCTCACCACATTTCATTCTTAGTCCTCCCTAATGATTTCTAGATCAAACATGTTTTCCAAGTAAAAAGCACTTGCATAGTTAGTTTAAGTTTGTCTGGGAAGATAGTATCAAGCTGAGATTCTGTTACTTCATATTTTCAGTTACAAACATTAAAAAGAAACAAAACCAAAAATGAGAGACAAAAAGGCATAAAACAAACCAACAACAACAACACAAAAATACCAACAATAGCAGGCATCAGAACCAGAATACAATCTATTTCTTGAAATTATTTACTGCTTCTTCCTCACTAATTTGCCCTTTAAACTTACAGGTTTTAGTTCACCTCATGCTGAATAAACAGTACTGTAGTTTTAAAACTCTGGCTAAAAGTGACTGAAGAAAAGAAGTAGGAGAGGAAATCAAAGCCACAGGAGTGGTCTCAAGACCCACAACTCAACATGTGCCTCAGCAAATCATTGCTTAATTTTTCTCCTTTTTACTTTTCCTTCTTGCTCTTCTTGTACCTTACTGACTCGTTCTTCAATATACCTTTAGTAACTCATTCTCTGTCTTTATGATTCTCTAATCTATTTCTCCTTGTCCTCTCCATCACCTGATGTGTGTTACAGAAAAGCTACTTCATCAACTCCTCTAGAAGTGTCCAAAATTCATTATTTATGCTTTTATAAAAATATCACCTTAAATGGTTTCTTAATCTTCCTCAAATATCCAATTTCTCTATTCCTAAGGCCAATTCAGAATGTCATGCATTGCTCTGTGACTTTCCCTGTTAAGTATTGTTTATATAATTTTCTGAGTCGAAGAACAGAAATAAAGATATCTTCCAGTTACAAAGAAGTAATAGACAAAAGAATTTTCTTTCCTTCTCTCCCCAACACATATAATTTAGCGTATCTATTACCATCAAATTCATACGGTCTCACTCCCCTTAAAAAACCACTTCCCTTAGAAGGATACTCAGGCCCTGAAGCATAGCCTATGACATGACGTTCAGTTTCACAGTATGGAAATACTACCAAAGGGAAAAGGGACAACGGAAGGTGCTCTGTGTGTGTGTCACTTAGATGGGTTTGCTGCAGTTCACTCTCATCAGAGCTAACCTCTCTGCTCAGTCTGCATTAGAATCAGAGGCAACAAACTGATAGCTGTTAATACTCAAAATGCACTGTGGTTTTTGGACATGCAGCTAGAGATGCTGAAAATTCATAACATCAGAATGATTAAAAAGAAATAAATAATGGCTTATAGAAAGAATGAAACAGAGATAAGAACAAAATGGTAAGAAAGAGTAAAACAAATTTACACTTTCTACTTCAAGGACAAAAAGTGGTACTAAACAGAAAATTTGTCTTTAAACGGACTAATAAGAATTTTTTGGTGTATTTTGTCAGCTTTCTCGTCCAACTTTTGATTTAATTTAGTGTCCAGACTTCTTGTGACAGATACGTAAGTATTAGGCAAATAAAGATAACAATGCAGGACAACTACAGAACTAGAAAAGGGTATTATCCTACCTTCAATGGCTATTCGCCTTTTAGGCCAGTTTTTATTCTCTCTGGTTAAGAGTTCTTGTACCCGTATGCTGATGACGTATTCCTCCAAAGCAAATTCCAGTGTGTAAAACTTCAACAGTTCTAACCACAGTTGCCCCAGCGAAACTTCGTGAGGGGTTTTGAATGCTAAGGGGGACTGAAATACATGAACAAGAATGTTCAACTGCAATAAAAAAAAATGAAAATTCCCATTTTTTTCCCTGGTTCCATCCAATATTCATGTTTAAAGAGACGAAAATAGGGACAAGAGGTAGAATATTGTTTTCACCGAAATAAAGCCATGACTTACATTGCCATGTTTCTCCTTTGCATTACTTTGGTTGTCCACTTCTGAGCTTGTTACCTTCTTGCCACCACCTTTTTGTTGTTCAACTTTAGTTTTACTTTCTGCTCCAACTGAGTTTTTTGCTGCACCATTTGTTGGTGGTTTGTACTCCCACCGTACAAACTCCTCTTCTTCTATACCTTTCAGCTGGTGGTCATCTGGCCTCTTTGAATCAAAGCCTTCAATCTAACAACAATTAAAGTAGCTCTGAAACAAGACTGTATATAATGCATACAACCAAAATTTTTCACCCAAAATGCAGTGTAACACAACTGCACAGGCTACAGCTGCCCTTTTATAAAAGTCATCAGAATAACCAGGTATCAACTGTGTGAGGATTAAGTACCACTGGGTTTTATTTACAAATTTCTTAGCAATCAAATCCTGCACATTTTACGACCTTGCAGACACAGAAATAATGTCAACAATTTAACCATAAGGTTACTGTACTACCAAGTCACTTACCCAATTGCCCAAATAGGATGGTAAAATACGTGGTTTTCTTTGTTGAAGAAAAAATATCACCATTAAGGCAAAAGAATATGAGGGAATCCCACCTTCAGCCTGACAGTCAATGTGACAGAGCTATAAGAGAATAAATCATTACTTTTATGATGTAACATCAGCATTTTAATGTAAAACCCAGTGAAACAGAAAATCCTGTATCTCAGAAACTGCATGCTATGTCACATACAAATTGCAAATTATAGTAATTAGTACAGTGTCTTAAGTTATACTATTTTATGTTATTCTCTTCAGCTTCACCACATTTTGTGATTGTGGGACACATTTATGTTCCTATCTAGAATTTAGGTCAACTATCAGGTTTTTGTTATTGTGCAATCTCTCATGTATGGAGATGGGGATTCTACGCACCTGGCTGTATTCTCATACTCATCTCCTCTATGGGCACTCAAGAGAGATGTAATAAACGTATTAGACTTTGAACAGTTCTTTGTATTTTCTGCTGCTGCTACTTACATGTTGTAAAATAGGAATTCTGGTAAAAACACCTTGCTAAATCAAGCAACAATAACAATACCATGCAATTGATTTTTTAGTAAAGTCAAGGCATTATAAGTCAAATATGGCCTGGCAGCAATTTCAGTACTGAGCCACCAGACAGCTAAACGCTGGTTGTAAGCATTATAACTTGGTTCCTGTGATCACCGTTGATGTTTGTAAGTACAGCAGGGTATGACAACACACTCTTTTTTGAGTAAGGTAACTTTTTTCAATGTGATCTCAGTAACACAAAATTTACAAGACCCGACTACTCTGTTGAGTTGGTTTTGAAGGATCAATTAACTAGTTTCAAGGAACCAGCAGAACAGCTTGCTAACAGAATAGTGGAAGCTTCATATATATTTACAGTTTCACACCAAAATCTTCAGCCTCACTCTGGCCTGTTAAGGCAAGAGATGAACAGTGGCATGAAGTTCTTTTCTACAAACATATTCATGGTATGCTATACATTACGTTGTACGCAGTACTTAAAAGAGGACATAAACTATTTAATTATCCTCAATATTTATAAACTTACTCTAGCCCAGTAGCGGAAAGCCAAAACCAAGGGAATAAGGACAGGCTCCAGTTTACCCAGCGCAGCCAGCAGGTCAGTTGTAAGGCAAGCCACATCATTTCTAGCACTTACTTTACATGTCAAACCACTGTAATCACAAATGTAGAACAGATAAAAAGAGTTACTGTCTTGCATATACATATATACATACATCTATATATAGGTGCTTGGGGCAGGAGGGAGGTGAGGCATCATATCCACCATAATAAGAACATGCACCAGTGTCTCCCTATGTAAGAACCTGAAGTTTTCAAACAAAAGCTACAGAATATAACCACATTTTCTTTACTATTAACTCATCAGTTGGATCTAGAACTTATACAAGTTCATTATGGCTAAAAATATAAAACAGCATTAAGAATTTGCTCTAAGTTCTGTCATTACTTAACTGTGTAATCTTACACAACTCAAACTCCATGTATATCTTCCACACACCAAATAAATGCATAAATAAAACAATCCCCCACACCAGTTGCATATTAAGAGTCGGTAAGTCCACAAAACAACTTCTCTAAAAACTTATGGTTTGCTTCTCAGAATAATTATTCCTATTCTCTTAGTACTTACAAGACGTGCATAATCTACAAACACAGGAAAAGATATGTCCGCCCTTGTCACACTTACTTCCTCAGAGTTTCAATCACACACCTCTAGCCAGTCAAAGCAATATGGGCATCATACAGCAACCACACTTCATTTTGGAAGTTGTTGCTTCTTAGGAATTCACTGAAACTGTCAGATGATGTGTCCTTACTGGTAATGCATATCTTATAAAGTATTTTAAAAGCCTTGGATTAAACTACTCGCAGAAATTTTAATTATCAACTTAAAACTATTCCACTTTTCCCCTATTTATTAAAAGTAGAACTGGTATTTTCAGACTCCTAGAAGTAATGAGCTATATGAGGCACAGAAACAAAGCTAAGCTTTCTTTCTAGATTGTATTTTTGTGTATGAGCAATTCCGCTTTAACACGAACGTTAGCTAAACGCTACAGTAATACTTCTTGTCAGAAGTGCAGGCAAGCAGCTATGAACAAGTATAGTAGAAACTGGCATCTCATTAAAAACCCTTTTCAATGACATATACCTTTTAATATCTTTGCAAAAGACAACAGGAACTTTGGCATGGAAATCTGACTCCACGTCTGAGTAGAGAGCTAAGCAAGAAGAAAAAAAAATGTATTAAAGTATTTTACAGTTTTCCCAGTTGTGTCTTTAAAACTATTACATTTATATCATGCTTTTACAGAACAACTCAAATTAAGTGCTGTGTAGCTAACCAGTAAGCAATTATTTTCTAGTTACTTTTAACGGTCACCACTCAGTAGGAATGTATGATGTATGAAACCCAATCCTCGTCAGGAAACTGGGCTGGTATCTCTTCTAGAACCAAATGTCTTTAGAACATTTGAAAGACAAAAGGCTGAATCTCTGACAAACCATCGGGATAGTCTGAGAACTGGAGCTGACCTATCAAAATTTCCTGAAGGATCAAAAATGCAATGCTACTTGTGTCAGTTGGCTTAAGATGTGCAGATTACAGGGTTGGATGACTTCCTGACAGAACAAGGAGGCTACAAGTTTCAGAAGTCTTGCAATAGCTCTCACTGATGTTCATATGCGAGTGGAAAGTGGCTTTTGGGTTTACTGCTTAGAATTTCTCCTACAAAGTTAAATACTTTTTGACCTGGCAACTAACACAGCATTTATGACAATCCATAAATCCTGGCAATCTGAACTGGACTACCTGAGCCGCCATTCTTCTGCTGCAGGCTCTCATCTCTCACTTACCCAAGCACTGGTATTCATAAAAATCACATTCATAAAACCAGCTTAGATACTTTGGTTGAAAAGTAATCCATTTTTGTATGTTTATAGAAAAATTAAGCAGAAGTACAACTGAATAGGAGTGGGAATGTTAATTAAATAGAAACGAGATGCAACAAAAACTCACCACTGTTCTTCAAGATTTCAAGCACCTGTATCAGAACATCTGGTTGACTCATCTAAAGTGACAAAAGTAGAGTAGGTTACATTATTCAGAATAACCTATTTTATTTTATACTTTGTTTAAAACTCCTTAGTTACACAAATAGCAACACTATGTTTTTTCACAAAAGTGAAATCATGTGTCAGCATAAATGAAAATGTTAACTGTATCTGTCCACCCCATGAAAACAGGTACCAGTAAACATGTGAGCCAGCTTTCTTTTAGCCTACAGTTTTTTTAGTTAATACTTCTGTTCTAGTTCCATATTAACAGACTCCATAATGTTAAAACAAAATACTTGCCATATATTCAACAATTTCAATCTCAACATATGCCACTAGAAATGCACAACAGTAAAGAATTCAATGTCAATACTTTCCCAAGGGTTTGTAAAGGTGGTAAATCTTAAATATGTTTTCCTTTCTCCCCAGAAATCAACTTAAGCAATGTTTCAAAGGTAAGTTGCAAATAGTTCAAAGAAAAGGCTAAAAATTAGCACTACCTTTGAGTCTTTGTGAAAAAGTGACATGGTACACTCCATATGCAATTGTAACAAAAAGGGCTCCATTTTGCTTCCTAACTGCAGTATCATTTCAAAATGCTACGTGTAAGTATGTAACCAAAACAGGTATCTTTAATTCCACTGTAACACATACAGTCAAAAAAATAGCAAGTTTAGGAGTTATGCCTTTAACAAGAATGTGCTGCTAACATCACATCCTAAATAAGAACCAACAACTTCAGTGTTTAAAGGCAAGTTCTACTGCTCTGAAGGAATTTTGCACCACAGTAAACTGTAAACTGGGATGGACATCTACTTGCAAGTGACTAAAACAGAAAAGTAAAATCGTCACTTTTAGCCCCAACTATAAAAAGCAGGGAGAGTGGGGGCAGGGAATGAAGACCTACAAGTTTTTACTGTATGAACCACAAGCACATGAAAGCACACTTATCCAGGACAACTATTTTCATGTTGCTTCAATGCTCACTCAAAAAAAAAAAAAAACAAAAACAACCAAACCAACCAAAAAAAAAAAAACCAAACAAAAACCACCACAGAACTAGCATAGGATTGTCCAAAAACCCACAGATTTAAAGTTATCTAATAAGCAAGGAAAACTTTATCCAATTTATTCATAGCACACCTGACAGAAAATCAAAGATTATATGCTTTGTGCTATTTTAACAGCATATGCTCCAATACAAGATAAAGCCAATGGAGTAAAAATAATTGTTGATGGCCTTGATTTCAAAACCAGTCTTAGTTAATACAAGATAATGTCTACACACCTTAGGGGGGAATTTGATATCAATGTTAACATCACTGGTCTTAAAAGCAAATCTAGTTAAACAGGAGCCATACATCCTCAGTGAACAGTCTGGAAGAGAGAGAAATATAATAACAGCTAGTAAACAAATTATTCTTTAATGGATGATGTATACCTTGTTTTAGACACTGTACCTCCCAAGTGGTATTCCCAGATTAATGAATATTGAACCACTTTCTCACTCCTGTGGAGGCTAATCATTTCCACAACACAGCATCACAGGAAAATAGGTAACTCAAACAGTGTAATTGCCAAAATGCCCAACATTTGTCAAGCTGTTTTAAAGAATTTTTGCAATGTAGCTTTAGTTTTGTTTGTTCTTAACATAAAATTAAATATACTATCATAGTAATTGTCACTATCTCTGTGCAGGATTTTATTTAACAGCTTTTGTTAACTACAGCTTGATTTCACTGAAGCAGTTAGCCAATTATAAAATTCTTTGTTGCCTCATATACTTTTGTCATTTTTTTTAATACATGCTACAATCTGTTTATTTCATTAGCAAGTTCCTACGCACAATTTATAATGAAACATGCATATAAAATTTCACTTCAATATAATCCAAGACACAAAATACAGTACCCATTTAGTGTTTTTGTAGTTAATGTAGTTCCTTACCTGCAAAGATCAGATCTAAACAAATTAGAAAGTAACTACTCAGTAATAATATAATGAGAAATGTCATCCCACTCCATAAACAGTAAGTTATTCCATTTCATGATATAATTTTTGTAGATGAAAACTTTCCTGTAATATATATTAGGGCTCTGACATATTTATGTCAGCTGAAAATTGAGACTATTCTCAATCCCTTCCAAATCCAACTCCCTGCTCAAGCAGGGTCACCTAGAGCGAGCTGCCCAGAACCGTGTCCAGTTGGGTTTTGAAAATCTCCAAGGATGGAGAGTCCACAACCTCTCCAGGCAACCTGTGCCAATGTTCAACCAGCCTCACAGTGAAGAGGGTTTTTCTTGTTTTTTTTCCTAGAACCTTTATTTGCATTCTGACCAAATTCTCTCAAACAGAACCACAATAAAATAATTCTTAACAGACAAAATAAATCTTACACATACACAGCTTCAAACAAACCTTTCTCTATTTTTCACTACTTAGAAACTAGCCTTCTCAAAATGAATTTCTGTATGGTTAATAATAATAACAAATTTAAATAATTCTATAGGTGTTAACAGTAGTTAGAATTTTTGCATAGTTCTAACACAAGCTCCAGAGAAAATCATAGCAGAACATCCCATGTTTTCTACAGCGTGCATGAATTCATTTCTTCCTAATTTACAGCATAGGAAAACACATTCACTAAAACACAGCAGGCTTTGAAAAGGAGAATAACAAGTTGTCATTTAATACTACAGACTCCTCCTCCACTACTACTACACCTCCACATCAGCCCATCAGTCCAAAAGAGTCAGACAGCTAAGTACCATTAACATCGTTAATGAGTATTTACGTAAAAATTTCCTTTGCTTTGTTTTATGCTAATATACTACCAGTGGAAAACTCAACAATGTGTCAGAATAGAAGTTTGCACTAGGAGCCACATATGGCAATATTATAGAGCAAACAGATGAGCAAACCTCTGCACTACAAGCCCCTGTTCTATTCAGTACGTTATGTTTAAGCATATGTTTAATAGAGCTCCTAAAACTAAAGCAAATCATCCTGCAGCAAAGAAACAAAATCTTCATTACTGTATTTTTATAGAGCAAAGGGAAAAAATAAGTTATTTCTAAAATAAAATGACAGTATAGAATATCAATTAAGTTTCAAGACAGCTTAAATTAAAAGTTAAAAAAATTGTTTTTTGTCAATGGGATTAATACTTTATTCCGTTCAGATTCACTGAAAAGCAAACCATTGTTAACACAATGTCGACATTACTGTAGCTCCAAAAATCAGCTCTCAAACTCCCAGTGTATTAACTATAGGAGATTATGGGAAATCAACGCAAAGAAGCAAATATCAAAGATTATTTCATTGATATATTATTCATATTTTTTTTATTTTCTATCAGTTGTATAAATTGGATTTGAACGTTTTGAATGTTACAGTACATACTGTACTTCTGAAGAGGGGAGGAGGAAGACTACCATTCAACTTATCAAGAAAACCTTTAGGAACTTTATTAATGCACTGAACTTTCTTGACCCACTGAAGTAAAAAAAAAAATGGGACTAAGCATTTAACCTACTCAGACTTTTTTTTTCCTAAACTATTCTCATTGTAATCAACATAAAGCACTCAATCAAGTAAAAGGCAGATGAGGTATGATATTTACATGTGGCTAACTAAATGTAATATTTTGACCTCCTTAAAACAATTCCAGAGACTGTAGGAAGCTACAGCTGACCTCAAAGCACACCTCTCCTCATTTTAGGACCCATTAACCATAAGTATACATAAGAAGAAATACCTGTTAAACAAAAACCTTTGTTGATTTTAATGACTTGTTTTAATGAACAGTTACTGATTAGTACCTGCAGGTATTTCAGAATTAAGCACTGAAAATGTCTCATATGCTTACCAAAATCACTCACAGCTGACGTCTGTTTTTTTTTTTTTTTATAAAACTATGCTTTTAAAAAAATTGCCTCATGCAACTTTTATCTGCCTTGAAAGATGTTATAAACAACTGAAGGACCAGTAGGAAAAAAATACATTTCAACTCGTTCTCATTATCCCCTCCTGCTACATTAAGGGCACTTGAAAAAAAAAAAAAAAAAAAGCTCTACTGTAACATCTACAGATATTCAGTAATGGTAGGTAAGGTATAGGTGGAAATATTTGTAGGACTAGAGCTTGAGGGAGAGCCACAGTGGCTGAGGCTTTGAACGTGACCAGGAAGGAAATATTCTGTGCCCTGGAAACTTCCAGTCTTCATCAGAAATCATCACTTTAAAGAGGACTAATAACTTCAATAAATATACACCAGAAAGAAGCAAAAATAAGTACAATTGTGTTTTCCTCTTTTGTATGTTTGTTAGCTCCTTCTAAATCAACTGTCAATATGTATTAAAATGTCTGTATATATTAATATTGTATAATACTAATATATTTTAACCTCAAATGCATTAATTCACCATTAATGAAGGTATTAAGATCTGCGTAAATGTAAAGAAAAAGAAAGACTTTCACCTAAAGAAAATAGAGAATACTATGAATACCTGGCAAGGGCTGTTGAATTATTTTCTCCATCTCATTTACAATTTCTTGACGAATTCTGAAGTCATCATCTGATATGCCTTGTTCATTTGCTGCCTCGATGAGTGTAAAACTCAGAGCAGCCAACTGTGCTGAAGAGGCGGGTGGGAGGGCACGCAGCTCATTTTCTTCTTGTTTTTCCTGAATAATTGTTGGATGATAAAAGTCAAAACTGATATTTCAGGAGAAAAAGGTTATCTCATACTATTGCATTATATAAGAACGTACGGTTTGTCATTTGCATACTTCTATTTTACTTGGTGTCCTGACCAAACACTTTCAAAGGTAGGAAGTCTGCCTGACCTAACTGGCAAAGGTACTAGTGTGGCTCACAGAAATGACAGTAGATGCTCAGTGTTTAAAAGAGAACACGTTGTTTCACAGCTGGCAACTGGGAAGGAAATCTGCTGTGTAACATTCCTGAACCACATTTTCTGACAGTTCTGAAACAGGATTCATCCAAGGAAATGAAAAGCTGTAATTGTTCCTACATAATAAAAGTAACTGAGCTGAGAAAGTTTTTCTAGAGTCACACAGATTTTTTCCAGAGTGGACTGTACTTGCAGGAGAGATACCAGAGGCAGGAAAAAGTATTCCTAGCTCCAACAAATTTTGGTAAGTTGAGCCTCATTGCTGTCTAAACAGCTGGTGCCAGAAAGTGCTATTTTTAATGCATCAAATTATAATCAATTTAATCCAACAGCAAGAAATATGTCAGATGCATCAAGTCATTTGGGAGTAAGTACAACAATTACTTGTTTCACAAATTCATCAACTAAATGAAATCTGTGACTGATAACAGAAATAAATATTAACCAGGAAATAATTATGCCCAAAGAAAACACAGTACAGTATGAAAATGTTTGGTTAGTTCTAGGCTGCATCTCTCAACTCTTCTGTTTTTATTTGAACAAATTTAGCACAAGAAAGAATATGCACATTTTTAAAGGGCTGTGTTTTTTTTAACGTCACTGCCTTAGGGTTTTTCTTGAGTGGGGAAGCCACAGCTGCTGCTAAGCTTATTTGATAGACATGTATCTCATAGTTAGAGCTGTAAATAAGTGTATTTTATGAAGTAACATTTAGATAGTTACATACCTCTCATCACTGTATTGTGGCACATAACATAAAGCTGACAAGACGACAAGCGTTAAAAACTGAAACCGCTCCCTGTCCTCTAGCACTTCCATTCAGTGGTGGAGAAACCTCACGCCTCAATTCTTATCTCCATGCCCAGAAGAAAAGCATGGTACGAAAGTGTTTCCATATTAAACATGGGGCTGGTTTGTTGCTATTTTATTAATTCTTTTCTTCATTATGCAACTTAGCAGACAGCAAGAGAATCAGAATCCTTTACAAATAATAACTGAACATAACACAAAAATGTTACTTTCTCAGATATAATGGATTTATGGTAGAGTTTTCCAGTGATGACTTGCAAATATAATAGAATTAGAGCATTAATGACAAACAGAAATATCATAAGAAATACATGGAAACAGGAGCAAATAATTGACTGAATTTTGGGGAACGGTTGTAGGAAGAGTAATTCTAACCATCTGAATCACAAAACTCTACAAACTTGGGAATTTGCAGCTCTTCATCAGCATTTACAAAAATGGGTTGGCAAGAACATCTGTGGGCCATTTAGTGGATTTCATGCATGTAATAGTTATTTAAAGCAAAGCAAATAGTAACACCATGGTATCTCATAAGGAAACTGGTTTTCCCTCTGAAAATCTTAGAACTGTTTCTCATATTAAACCCATACATAAATCCAGGGAGATGATGAGTGATCCCTCTCTACTTTAACTGTCTTTTTTCAGTCTAGGGACACTATCCCTTCCACTTAGCCATCATAGAAAGGATGTAGATAAAAATCTCACAAGTTAGAGAAAGAGAAAATACAGAAAAAAAATAACATCTCCAACCCCACCTCCAGTCCCTGGAGGTCTTGCTACCAATAATATTATTTTTGGAAGAAACAGAAAAACTAAATATGTTTCTCACCTAAGTTACCTTGCCTTCTGTTTGTTACTAAAAGTATGATGAACTGCCCACTACTCAGAGATACTAATTCAGAAGCAATGACCAAAAACGTTCCTTCCTCTCTGCCTGGACAGACCATCAAGCCCTTCCTCTCAAATAGAAAATGAACAACAGAAATTTGTGGATCTCTGCTCAGCATACAAATTTTCACCTAAATGAAGATGACCAAAGGAAACATATCACATAACAAAAAAATCTTTAAGAAAAAAAGAAGGGGAAAAAAAAAGAAAAAAAAAAAAATCAGTCAAAATTTTATTTGTTAACTTACCATTATGTTTTTCTTATGACGTTTTTCTTTAATATGCTTGTGAGCTCCCTGGATATTTTCAATGTGAACTAAGCAGAGCTTGCATAGATACTGACAGTTGGTGTATTCTGGGGAGCGCTGAGGAAAAATGGCCATAGATTAAAAGAAAATGTTTCTGCCAATAGTGTCTGAAAAACTCAATTCTTTCAATAACAAATTGTATTTAACAATTATCCAACATTTGTAATGTGAAGGTGCTTTGCAAACATTAAGTAATCTTCAAAGAACACACTGGAAATGGATTTTTACTCATATGACAATTGGGGAAAATGAGGAAAGGAAGTGAAATTACTTGAATATTACACTTCTCAGTAAACTTTAGTGAGGCAAGATTAAGACTGAAGAGTTTATGCCTCTTAAGGCTGACCTAAAGGCCAGTAAAAGCCATTCACTTCTCAGCTCAAGCTTTTAATAACTATGGATTTATTAAGTCTCAGCATCTATCCTCCTTTCTCTGATGAGAAAACGGGAAGCATTCGTCGTATTATCTACTATACATATTACGACAGATGGTGGTGGTGTTTGGCTAGCATATTCACAGCGTACTGTGCAAGTATTGCAGTTTTTGTTCTATTAAAAAGGGCGCGGCTGGCCAACAAGGAGGAAGACAGCCTGTTTCTGACTTGCTAATGATGATACTCTGCATAAGGTGGGGTCCTCTGACAAGAGGTAAGACTATTCCATTTTGATGAATAATTTGGGATGCTCAGAATTGGAAAAACAGGCAGAACAAGCATCTTTTTGTACAGGTAGGCTGTGAGAGATGGAGTACACAAACAGAGAGCTGCCACCTGAGAGACTTCTGGAGTCTGCAAGAAGCAGCCAAGCCTCCAGAGATGATGGGGGACGGGGAAAATCACTATTTTAGTAGGGTCCAAGAGGGGATACTGTGAAGTTTATTCAATCAGAAAACCATCAAGAACTACTAGACTAAAATGCAGAAAAGGACCACCTCTGCAAAGATGAGTTGTTCGCAAATACTCCACTTTAATCTGTCTCATCCTGCAATTGTATTTTCTTGCTTTAATAAAACACAGCTAAAGAGATTGGAAATTTTCTGATATGCTCACTGCAAAGATAAAAGGGCCCCAACAAAAAGCCTCCATTTTCCTCCACACTTGTTACCATTTTTCCAATAACTGCTACCAGTTACAACTGCGAGAGAAAAAACCCTACTTAACATTTTCACCCGAATTCTAATACATCTATATTTACTAAAACGGAAAAGTATACTGAAAACACCAGATGTTGAAACAGTGACATAACAATGAATGAAGAGAACACACCATTTTAAGACACTAAGGTGGACTA
>JAAGAY010135199.1:0-27551 GCA_011801015.1 Ardeotis arabs
CCTCCCTTTTTTTTTTTTTTTTTGTTGGTCCTGGAGCTCCTTGTTCATCCATGTAGGCCATCAGACACTTTTTCCCAATTTCCTCTTGATTGGGATGCATCACTCCTAAGCTTGGAGCTTGGTGCTCCTTGAATATCAACCAACTTTCTTGGTCCCCTCTTTTTTCTAGGGCTTTATCCCATAGTACTTTGCCCAGTAGATCCCTGAAGAGGCTAAAGTCTGCTCTCCTGAAGTCCAGCGTAGAGAGATTGCTGTACACCCTCCTTGCTGCCCTAAGGATCTTGAACTCCACTATCTCACAGTCACTGCAGCCAAGGCTGCCCTTGAGCTCCACATTCCCCATCAGCCCCTCCTTTTTGATGAGAACAAGGTCCAGCATAGCACCTCTCCTCATTGGCTCCTCTGTCACTTGTAGAAGGAAGTTATTATCTATGCATTCCAGGAACCTCCTGGGTTGCTTGTTCCCTGCTGTGTTGTCCCTCCAACAGACATTGGGGTGGTTGAAGTCCACTATGAGAACCAGTGCTTGTGACCGTGAGGCTGCTGCTCTCTGTCTATAGATGGTCTCATCCACTCAAACTTCCTTGGCAGGTGGCCTGTAGCAGAGTCTCACTAATGTTACCTGTCCCTGCCCTCCCTTTAATCCTGACCTGTAAGCTCTGTGTCAGCTCCTCATCCCTCCCCAGGTGGACTTCCATGCATTGCAGCTGTTCATTGACACAAAGGGTGGCACCCCCTCTTGTCTCCCCTGCCTTTCCTTCCTAAAGAGCTTATATCCCTCCATTCCAACTCCCTAGTCATAGAGCCATCCCACCACATCTCAGTGATGATCACAAGGTCGTAGCTCTGCAGGTGTGCACACATCTCTAACTTTTCTTGTTTGTTCCCCATGTTAAGCGCATTAGCATAGAGGCACTTAATCTGGGCCCCTGATGAGGCTGACCTGCTGGCTGGATCAACTGTAATTCATATTAACTGGAATATTCATCTATGCTATGTAAATTTTGTACTATCTTAGTTTTAACCTTGACTTCTATGTGAATACATGAACATTATGAATAAGTAAAAAATTGATTCTGAGAAGAACATAAACCTTGTAGGTAAGCTCCTCTCCTCAAGACTTGTCATTTAGAAATCAAAAAAAGTAGAAGTTAAGTAACATGGTATGTCTCACATTGATTAGCTTGAATATGGGAAGGCAAAACATCTTTAAATGTCAAAGACCAAACACTGGTACAGAGGAAGATTTAAATAATTGAAAGTAAATCAAGATTGATCAGAGAAAGATCAATTCCTTGAGAAGAATTCATACAGATTATACATATACAGCTGTAAATAGTAAAACTTTTAAGCAATTTAAATTTTCCTGAATATCTTTGGATGTGAAGCAACGGGTGGACTTCAAACCAGCAATTGTACAAGACACTCCCTGTCAGGTACTGAGGAATTAAACCTTTCTTGTCTTCATATCATTCCAGATTTACGAGCTAGTCAGTTTAACTCTTTACACTATGAGCAGTACTGTGTTGCCAGCATTCCTGAAAGGAACCGTTCTGGGAGAGGTAGTAATGTAAACAACTTTCATTTTTCATGTGACTAAGAATTATGAATTCCTTGTGTTTTCATTGCTTCTCAAAGACACCTTGAAGGGATTTCCACTGCCTCAAAAATCAAACTGCTTAAAAACGCCTGAAGTTGCACATAAAATAATGGAGGCATTAAAAACAGCAGACACTGAAAAATACAGGCACAGACTACAACAGGCAATCTGGACTCTCAGGAATATCTTAGACTCATAAGATTTATTTATTTATTTAACATAACATGTTAAATGACCAAAGCTTGTAGCCTCTCCTTTAACCTTTTTCTATATCCCAGAAAGCAAGCAAAACAAATAAAGTAAAAGTTCAGTGAGATAGTGTAGCTGTAATAAGCATTATTGGCATTCTTTAGCAAGAGCCTGTCATTCTTTCCCTAAGTACCTTTTTTACTATAGATGTAGTGAGTCATTTGCCCCTGTGGGCTTGTGATATTTAGGTCCCATGCTAACTGCTGTTCACCCATTAGGCTTTCAAAGAAGACAGAACCTAAAAAAAAACCTGCTAAAAGGCACCACTGAGCCATGGGGAAATTCAAACTGCTCTGCATGCTGGAGCTAACAGAGCTGCTAAAATCACGGGATAAAGTTCAAAATGAGATTATTTCAGTGCGGTCTCCTTCAGAATGTGATTTACCCTGTTTTGATTTGTAGTGATTTGTTGTCTGTTATTTTTCTTAAAATGGATTGCTATAAATGTGAACAAAGGTTTGAGAATTTCAGGGTTTTGTGATAAAGAGAAAGTAACAACTTCAATAAAATAAAATTGAAAAGAATGTATTCCAGATATGTTGCTTTACATCTTGAGGTCTCAAAGTGCGTCACTAGGATTTATGTTGAACTGATTCTTACAGCAATCTTGTCAAGCAGGCACCATCCCATTTTATGTACGAGAGCATTAAAAACAAATTCCTATATAAACCAGCCTAAGTTGTGCCTTCTGCAGTCACATTCCTTCTCCAGCTCTACCTGGCAACACCAGTCCCTTGTGCCT
Organism: Ardeotis arabs; assembly: GCA_011801015.1. Lineage (NCBI taxonomy): Eukaryota > Metazoa > Chordata > Aves > Otidiformes > Otididae > Ardeotis > Ardeotis arabs. Next base: position 2,592 of record JAAGAY010135199.1, read on the forward strand.
CAACGAGATGCATGTCAGACACTAAATGAGCTGGTTCAGAGAGATACATAAACAGAAAACAAATTCCATTTTTGTAGGCTCAGTTTACAGACAGATTGTTTCATCCAGTTCAGTCACTGAAGTCTTCAACTCACTGTCAAAACATGGTTAAGGCAAAAGGAAGGCTGGCAGAGGAGATTAAAGCAGGACCACAATGACCTTGTCCTATTTCAGTTTAAATTGTCATGGGACTGTACCCTGAGGCACAAAGGCCTACATCCCAGAGTAATTCACAGACCTCCTCCTTCTATGTTTGGGCTAGAGAGATTGCATGAATTGCCCAAATTCAGGCTAGAAATCTGTGGTCAGCCTGGGAGGTGTTGCCGTGCCTGCATTCTTTCAGTTCCCAAAGGAGTGCTTCCACCCATTTTCAGTCTCACATTTTAAATTTTTCATTAACACTAGCTCTTTTAAAGCCTCTTGGTGAGCGGGATTTAATCCAACCGAAAACTAATTATAAGGAAGGGCATGTGAGATCTTGACCAGGAGACAAAGGGAGGAGAGATCAAGGCTCTTCTATTTTTCTTCTTTGGTTATTGTTTGTTTGTTTGTTTGTTTGTTTTTCCTGAGGGGAGGTGGTGTGTTGTTTTTGTGGTTTTGTTTTTGATTTTGGTTTTGGTTTTTTTATTGTTGTTGACACTCACATTGAAACTTGCTGAAAGCAGTCCAAGTGCCAGCATCAGGACTCTCAGTTTTTCTCCTGAATTGAAATGAGGGTACAATGGACAATTAAATACAGTTTTTATTCTTTAAGCTTTAAAGAATTATATTGATGTGTCATGAAGGATATACATCTCATCTCCAATGTTAGGATTTTCCATGACTTTCATGACTAATTTTAGATCACCAATTTGGACTGAGGCTGAATAGTAGTCAGATTTTCTCCATATGAAAACAAGCTATTACCACCTGCTGGGGACACTCTGTCAACCCTGGCGCTATTCCATCCTAACCATCCAGTATACTCCACTTCAGCAAAAGTTAAATAAAGGAAGCACTTGCTACTGTCAGGATGAATTTGAGGCACTCAACAGAAAGTAATCTAGTAATAAATTTTCTCTTTTTTATTTTCAGGAATGAGGATGAAACCATGTACTACTGAAATTTAGAAAGACTATGATTTTAATGTGGAGGTCCTTTTTGGAGCATAACTGGATCTGAAGAAAAAGCAGAGGACAAATATAAAGACAAGTATTGCCTAGTAACATTAATATTTAGCTGATCCTAAGAAGCTTTAGCATGCATCTGGATAAATAGTTATCATACTAATGAAACAACTTATGGAAAGTTTGATTTGGGGGGTAAGTGGGGGTTGCTTGATTTGGGGTAAGTGTAAATCATCAGTCCCTTTTGAAATCTTTAAACCTGCTGAAACCACGCTTTTTTAGTTTCTCCAATGTTGTAAATTTTAAATACAAATTGTCTTGTACTGCCCTTCTACCTTTTTATTTTAGTAACCACTTCTCTACAACCTTCCTTTTATGTACATATACAGACATGTGGTGATGGTTTTGAATGTGGCAGAAGTTCTGTCAAGTTGAGGCTGTTCGTGATAGAGATTAGCAAATATTTTCATGGTTTAGTTTCCTATTCACTCCAATAAAAGGAAAGAATAATAACTCAGGAAGTGGCTGTGTCACTAGGACTAAAGATTTGGTCTCAAAACCATTTCAGTGAACATCTTCACACTGAGAAAGATTCGAATAAATGCCTGATCGCTAAAATTTCAATCATTTTCATACATTTTCTCAGTTTTTCCTAAACAAAGAACAATCTTGGAAAGATAGAAAAGCAATAAAAATAAATAAAGTTTCCTTTAATTGTTTATTTTAAAGCTCTGATCTCTAACATGTGGTTCACTGGTAATATACTGTTTCAAGATCCTCTGATACTACTTTCAGCCTCAGGATCTGTCACTGCTGCTATAGTCCAGGCTGTCAGGCAAGTAACAAACAATGTTGCCTGCAGCATATTTCTTGCTTCCCACTGTTGTCCACACTGCCACTGAGAACTGGAAGTCACAGTTCTAGCAAATTCAAGATGTGACTTTTCTTGCTCCTCAGTTACATGAAGGACTTGATTCAGAAGCTAATAATTTTTGTGGAGGCCAATAAAGATTGATATCCAATGCATGTGTGATTCATGGAAGAGACTGTTACAAAAAAGAACAGCACTTGGTTTTAGAAATTCAGAATACCAAATTAGTCAAGAAGATCAATTAATTCAAATTAAGTAAATTAAAGATCACCAGATACTTCTCTTGCTCAAGAACACTTTGGCAAGAATAGTTTTAGAATTAAAACAAAACAAAACAAAACAAACAAGCAAATAAAAACCCAAAACATTTTATTTCTACACACAAAAGTACTATTATAGTTAAAGGCTCATTAAAAGGGGAAAAAAAAAAAAAGATTACTGCTATCAAATTGGTATTCTTCAAAAAACAATCATTTTTCCTTTCACATCTTTGTTGGAAATCTAGCTTGCTATAAGGCTTTTATATAGCAATGATGTTATGTTATTTTGCATTGTAATGATGCTATGTTGTAATGAATTTTGATGTCATTACAGCAAGGGAACAGATGCTGCAATTAAGACCACTAAATGAAATCCAGTCCTTAAAGGTTCATATATCCTGTGTGAAATTTTAATGCCTTTTGTAGTATTTATGACATCATTGGTCAGAAGAGAATCAATAATAAAATTTAGACTACTGCAATGGTGTAAGGTAGATATTGTCAGAGAAATTGAGGTATCCTTTTCTTTTCTAAGACTGTAAAGCAAAATGGAACTGTTTTGCTTTTGCCTTGAAATGTATATGATGAAAAGTGGAACTGCAACTAAATCAAACTCCTAGGATTTTTTACCCACACTTTTCAGATGCCAGTGACAAGGGAGGGAGGGTAGAGAACCAGATATGTTAGTTTAAATTTTATCCATGACACTTTAAATATACTGCAGAAAATACATTTTTTTCAACGCAAAGGAATATTGCTGACATAACTTTATGAATGTTATTGCTGTAAAGCACTTAATTAATGATTTTTGGTTTATTTTTTGTTTTGGTTTGGTTTGTTTTTTACAGGAATTAATTACTATAATGCTCTATTTTCTGGAATACTCAACAATTTTTTTTAGAGTGGTTTTTAAAAGTGAAGGAGCTGATTTTCTGACTAAACATAAAAATTAAAGTGCACTAAAACTTCTTCCACTAGTGTTTGGTCTCAAAGATGACTTCAGAGTTCTTTGTACTACCTGTGATGATTCAACTTTGTCTTTGTATCCCACAAAAGTTGTGTTCATTAACAAACTGTTGAGTTGTAGGGGTAAAGCTGAAGGTAGACTCTTTTGCTCTTGTGATCTCCAACTATGGAAATTACATCTAAGTTCCAGACCAATTTCTAAGGAAATTTAGAATTATTTTAGAATGAATCGTTAAATGTTTCTGAATATTTTGTAGATTACTATTGTAAGCAAGTATTATGACTGTTGTTACACCTACAGGATTTTAAACTTGTAGGACACAGGGAAGCTTTTATTAAATAGTGATGTAAGGAATAAAGATGATTATTATTTTTTTTTTATTAACTCCCACCACTAATAGTAAGCTTTCTGTTTAGACAATTACTGCTGTGAGACAAAAATGTCGATTTATCTTGACTGAATTAAGGTTTAATTAACCTTACTTTTCCTCAAGGCCATTGATCTGGAAACAGCAAGTCAGTAATTGAATGTTGCAGCTACCACAACCCCCAGTTTCTTAAAACCTGTGATTCATTTTCCTGAACTACCATGAGAGCAAGTGTGCTCTGGCTCTTAACAATCCTTTTACCACAGCTTTCAAGCCATCAAAAAAGATTCAAATTCATTATGGTTCTAGTATGAAAACATTCTGTTCACTTTACATAGTGACATTACAGGACACATTTATTTTTGCTTTCTATAATGTTATTTAGTGGAGTTGAATAAATTTTATAGTTACATTAGTATAGATGAAACACAGGTTATAATTTGTTATACGATATGCTAATGTGTTGAAAGACAATAAACTACATTTTTCTAATTTGTACTACTACATTTGTTCCCTGTAAAGCCAACCATTTATATTAAATACACTGTCTATTCAACCTCCACTGCTAGTAATCATCACACATCTGCAGACCCTTATTTTTAGACTGTTTAAACTGGATTATGGCCATAGATCTATTACAGATATATAAAATCAAAAGAGATGTAATACTAGGATGTTTTGGAGTAGCGTAAGACAGTTGTGGCCTCTGTAGTGTCATTCATTGATTCAACTAAATAATGCTTCACATGGAGTAATATATTAATTAGATTTGCTGGTAATATATATGTAAGATGTGTCTCAATTGACTTCAGCAGACCCATCCTACGTTTCATTGATTTAAACATTTTATATTATTTACCATTGCTGCTTATTCAGAGAAACACAAATTTCTTTACAACTGAGGCTGCCAGGCCTAACTGCTTTTGTAAGAGTCTGCTGAAGGCATTTCACTACAGATGAAATCACTTCTCTGTTTTTTGGTCTTTTCTTACTAGTTTTTACTAGTATTGTCACTTGGATCTTGAAATTGTCTCACAGTGTTTGGGAATTTTCTGTCTTTATATATCTTTCTTTTAAACCTTTCTTGTATCTTTTTTGTCAGTTATCCTGAAAAGAAAAGTGACTTTAGACTTCTCACAAATTAAATAGATTTTATCTAAATCTTCCTAGATAAGTTCCTAGATCTCTATTGCTATAGATGCATGCAATTTGCAAGCGATCCACTATAGGCACATACTTCACTGAATTTCTAAAGAGCTTCCATTCAATTTCATCAACACCACTTGGTTTCTTCTCTCTAGAAAAAAAAAAGGACATTTGTCAAATTTTTATGATGACTCAGATCATAGTTCTTCCTGTGACTAGGAAAGTATTTTCCATTTTTTTCTGCCCTGAAGATCTTCCTTCTCCTCATTGCATTACCATTGTAGTAATCCCTATTTTGTTAACTGCTCCTGAAACTCGACAAGAAGAGACACTGTGGCTGTGTCTATACTGTTAAATATACCAGGATTTATCTCGGCCATCAGGGATGGACCTTTCCATACCCTGCTGGCCTGATTGCTCAGCCTCCCTCCAAACAGAGCTCCTGGACGTGAACTAGATCTTGAAAGCGGGATCTGGCCTGTAATGACTCTTGAGCTAAGCCCTGGTGTTGCTTGGGATCATGCTAGTTGTGAAGGACCAAAATTGTGCTAGGGTTGTTCTAGCTGTATAATGCTAGGAACTAGAAGGACCAGTACCTGGAAAGTTTCCTGACACTGCCTAATTTACTGCTGTAGATGTGACCTGCACTCAACCACAGCTGAACAGCGCATCTTCTGCCTTTGTCAGGCCTTCTGCTCCTGTGATCTGCACAACCCAATCATGCTTGCTGGGCTGCGATATAAGTGCTGGGCTGTGATATCAGCCTTTATACTGGGAATGGAGACACTGCTGACATTTTTAGAGATTTTCTATTGAACTGCAACAACAGCAATACCCTTTTATACCTTTCTTGTTTAAATAACAGGAAAATGTTCCCTGCTTTTTAAAGACTTGTAGAAGAATAACTGCATGGCAATTTTTGATGAACTTTTCAGTCTGGCATATTGATAAGTGAAGAGATTCTAAAGGTAAGGTAGAGATTTTGCCAGCCTGTAAAATGCTTCTGATTCTATTGAATATATTCCTTGTATTTTCATTTAAGTTTGATTTTTTTTTTCTAAGATAAGAATTATCAAGAGCTACTATAAGCCATTGAGAGTGGCTGCATGTAGAAAGTGATTTTTAAACCTGTATTCTAAAATTTCTTTTTTATGAACAGTGCCAAAAAGGCACGTCTGCAAAGGTAAGAATTTTCAAACCACTGTACAGATCTCAGAAGCAATAGTGCTTTTTGTATGAAAGATAAACTAACTAAAAGTATCGCTATCATAAATCCATTGAAGGTTTAATGAGAAATTCAAGAAACTATTGCCAACAGTTCACAGCACAGACTGAGAAGTCATAAATAAATTGTTCCATTAGTACTGAAGCTCCAGGCAAAAACTGCAGTGTTGTGTGAACACAAAACTTTACTAGAATAGAACATCTAAATAAAGATATCCTAAGTGTAGCAATAGGACAGTGAGCTGTCACATTGACTTCTTGAATAGTATGATTGAATGAAGACAGCTCTGCTCTCCAAACACAGAGGTTTTCACTTATGATCTTTCATTCATGACTGTTTTAACATGCACACTGCTGTTACAGTTCTGTAGTTGACGTCAGATGAAATTTAATCTTCGAAAATGGCAATTTAGATTCCAGACCTAAATAGACACACAGTTCCAATTTCAACAGCTAGATTTTCTGCAAACTTTATGACTTGTATGATCAGGGTCAGATTTTTTTATCCCAAAGTATCTTCCCAATGTGGTTCAAAAGACACCTACACAGACTGTATTTGCATTCTTACCTGAAGACAGACCTGGCTCCAGCTAGGTCAAATGTTTCTCTCTGTTACTTGTAGTACCCACGGTACGAACATGACATTTCAAGATTCAGGGATTTCAGTGGCATATGGAATCAATCCACTCTCTTCCAGCCTTTATAGGTGGCGTAGCAAAGTGTGAGATAACAGCCTCATTCTCCTTCAGACATATACAAATTCATAAATCTGAAGTATTTTCAGTAGTTTGGATTTATAAGTTCCTGTCACCTCTGAACCACTCTTACTGGCTGGCTGCTGGGAAGTAATTCATTCCAAAATGTAATCTGTTTTTCAAAGTTTATGTAACTGAGCTAAAATTATTTTCCTCTGGTCTACATTTCGTCATAACAAACTCTGATGCCCTATCGGACATCTCGCAGCTCATCAGCAATGAATGTTTAGTATTTTGTACACAAAAGTTTATAGATGTCACCCCTCTCTGTTAGGAAAGTGCCTGCATGAAAATGCCTACTAGTCAGTTTTGGGTTCGGTCTGTTCTCTGTGAGAGTAATTGCTTTAGCCATTGGCCTTTTATTTCTGCCAGGGCCGGCTGATGATCTGGCAGAACATTGTGATCCGTGGTACTGGAGAGTCATCATAAATCCAATGACATTGGCCTGAAAGTCTGCACTCTGTACGCAGGCAAGAGAAGATAATGAATAGTAATAAATGTTCATCAAGGAACACTTGTATAAAGAATTACATCAGTCTGTGTGTATGTCAAAATAACAACTTCTCTGCATGGCAAACTCCTTTAATGCCAGTTTCTGGTCCCAAACTTTTCATGCATATTTTCAGATGCTGTGTTGCTAATGCAACACTTTCTATCTAGCAGGTGGCTGACTAATGAAAAGACATTTACAGCAGATGCAAACCAGCATTTACAGATGCAGAATGTAATCCTGAAAAAATCTTTAAAAATAAATTCAGCTTTCTACTTTGCATCACCACATATGTTACTTGTAGGAGTCTTCTTGCTGTCATACGTGTGAAATGTGGGTGGCCTTAGACTTTTTGGGTGGGGGTGTGTGGACATAGGAAGGCTGTTTCAGTAGATCATTACAGAAGCAGCTTTTAGCTAGAATGGAGTTTCGTTTTTCATTTATTTCTTATTTCATTGGTTGCAATGGGTTTAATCGTTAAATTACAAAGAAAGGTGGTTCTGCTTGTTAGCTTTCTGAGAAAACTGAAGAAAATGAACTCACTAGAAACTTACTTGAAAGTTCTTTCTTCTGCTATGTCACTCTGCGTAGCAGCTGAGAGCTCCGAATTATTACTTCTTAAAAGCCATTTCAGTAAGAGAGTTGATCAAAAGCAAAAAGATCAGTGTTCAGTGCTATTTTACCTCCCAAAAATAAAAACAAATTAAAGCAACCCAAAACCCTTTCAAAAACACATTTAAGGAATTTAAACACACTGAGTATCTCAGGCTCACTTGCTGCTAACACATGTGGGTCCAATAAGATCTTCCTGGAAAATTTCTGTATTATTTGAAAAGTTTTTGTTAAAGCTATACTATTTTGGGGTTCATATTAAATTATGTCTGTTTGTTGAAGACTTTTCAAGGTCACTGGCAAATGTACTTCCTTTATGCGCAGTGTGAAAAACAAGATGAGGTAGAAATTGTATAACAGAAGGTAAACTAAACTAAACTAAACTAAAACAAAATAGAGTGTTTTTCCCTTGTCCTTTTTATTGCAATAACTGTATAAAGACGCTGCATAAGAAATGGCCATTTATTTTCTTAATTATGTAAGACTTACCTGGTTTACAGTACATATACACACACATTCCTGTAAACGAAGACTTTCTAGTTGATTTCTCAATCCAAAAAGTACAATAAACACCACCAGAGGTCTGACAAGTTATTTAAAGGGAGATCAATTACTCAGCATTGCACAGATATACCCTGGATTAGATACAGTGCTAGAATAACAGAGTGGATAGAGACCACAAAATGAAGCAGAGAGCAGCCTAAAGAAGAAGAATGGTGTCTGTGAAAAGTTAAATGTGAATATAAAGAAAGAAATCCAGACATGAAAAGTAAATCCAAGCCCTTCCTGACACTTCTGTCAGCTGAGAATAACATTTGTATGTGTACATAATTTTTTTCTATATGTTCATAAATTAAAAATATTGAAGTTGAAGATAAATGTTTATGCAAAGAACAGACATTTATGCTGGTTGCCTCTGTTAAGCTTTGATCAGAATAAGGTAGATAGTCAGCATTTTAAGGTTCTAAATAGCCAGAAAGTATCTTTGGTTCGCTGTGAATTTCACAGTGAAATGTTCTCTAATGTTAGCTGCCTAATTTTGCATTGACTTAAATGACACAGTTGTCACTTGTAGAACCACATGTAGGTTTGATTCAGCACCAGTTATGGCAAGTCCTCCCATTCACTGCACAGGTTTTGGATCATAGTTCATATGCACAGATTGTTTTCTGGTTTTATTTTATTTTCTATTTAACTTTTTTCATTCTAATAGATTTGTGGCATGCTGCATCTTTCCCGCTTTCACATGTACAACTTCTGAATCATTTATTTCACTTTAAGTAGCTTTTTAACCATTACCACAATTTAAGATGAGGTAACTGTATGGAGAAGAAATGGAGACCCAGATACCAAAACAGCTGAAACACAGATACATGCAGTTTCACAAATTACGTGAATTTGCTGTTCTGCAAAAGAGATGATGCAGTCCAGAAGAAGAGTCAGGCGCGCAAGCTTAGTCATATCCTATCTATGCTGTACAATGCAATGCCTTGATGTGATAGCCCCGAGTCATCTCTAAATTGGCTACTCTATCTTCATGGCAGAAAGTAGTGTAAAATGAGGCTAACTCAAGTCCCAGTGCAGGACATGAGATCCTCATGATTTCCTCTTCCATTTTGTTATTGCCTTTGGCTAAACAGTGGCAAATGCCATCACAGTTTGAGATCCTGGTACTTCTGCAGGGAAATAGAATTGCAAGGTTGCAAGAGAAGATACTTATGTTGGTACAACTGCTATAAAAAAGAAAATTATTAATGCACAAATAATGACTGTTCATGGAAAATGAATGAATGAGGTATATAACTAGGAGAACTGATGTCTTCTGAGGGAATCAAAGAAAGAAAACGTGCAATCATCTAAAAACTTCTACAAGTTCTACGATCATGTAGCAGGTAATGAAAAAAATCCAGCTGAGGAATGATAAACTTGGTCAGCTTTGCTGTACATCAGCCTATCTGTTGATATGATTTTTATTTTTTCACATCTTTACAATGAATTTGAAATTAAGCTGGAATGGCTTGGTTGCTATAATATTTTTCTCAAGTAATCATTCAGAAATGCCATCAACACTTGAGAAAGCATATCCACAGAAGTTTTGAAAAGCAGTCCTCATGTTCATCACCAGAAAGTCCAGGGAAAGACTAAGCAGAGGGGGCTATCTCTTTTCTTTCACGCCTGCACTGCACTTCATTGTGTGCCATAGGCACATTCTTAAACTCAGTCTGTACTGGAAACCTCTTTCTTTTATCAGAAATCGAACTGGAAATTGATGAAATTTCTGGACTGAAGTATTGATCATATACTGTTTTGGAACTACTGATCTACTTGATTGGTCCACCTAAATAAACAAAGCAGCATATACGTTGAATATTTCATTATATTTGATTTTCCTTCCATTAGGCAGTCCTATGAGATCCCATAATTCTGCTGCACTCAGTAAACTGAAGTGGTATATGACATTTAGAAATATTATTTTGGACAAGAGATGGGTGGTTACAATGTACCACATCATTGTAAACAATTAACTGGATGCTATTTCAACAGCCAAGTGTCAGCAATAGTATAGTGCTGAGTAGGATAACAGTAAGAGCTTAATAGTTACATTTCTGACAAAAATATGTTTACAGACAAAGAAGAATTTCAAAGAAAGATGTGTAAATACATACATAGAATTGAAGTGTTCAAGTGCAACAACCATTCAAGACAGTGGAAAAATATGAGCCAGATATTTTACAAAAACTTGCTGTATACCTAGTTGAAAAGAAAACTTAAAATTGGCACATGTCCATGTCTTGAACCTCACTTAGCATTATTCATTTGACAGAGTTAGCTTGTTAGCTAAACTACACAGAACTTTCCACCAAAGTTGAATGTACTAAGTTGTTACTGTACCCTATGACTTAAGTCAGAATTTACTGGCAAGGCACAGCAACACATACTTACTTAGCACTGAGCCAATACAACTACCATTGAAAAGCTTTTTTTTTATCACCTTTCCTTACCTGCTAAAATAAGTACTTATTACCTCTTATCAAAGGATATGTGCACAAGAAAAAAAAAAACAGTATTAAATGCCAGGATATCATTCAAGGCATCAGAAGTTCTGGGGCATTAAAATGTAAACTTCACATACAAATAACTTCAGAAGAAACTACCATCCAGGGACTGATGAAAAGGAAGAGAAGGTACGGATGTTGCCTGCAAAGAAGTGAAATAACCCAGACAGCCATGACTAATGTTGAGATAAAACAGTCATTCAATTAAAAGATTTAAGGAAGGAAAACTCCTTCATATCCTGTACCTGGTCCAAATATTTTCTCTGTCTCTCATGCTCCCCTTGAGATTTCCCTTGTCTAGGAGCCCCTCCAGGGCAGTCTATCCCTTGTTAAAACACAAAAACATGGTATTCCCAAAGCGACAGAGAGAATCTTTCTGCATTCCTAGCATGGTTAATAAGCAATGTAACCCAGCAACCAGAGAGAAATTTTACTGGAGATCATAATAATGAGGATTCTCCTACCTTTAGATCTCAAGAATCCCCCACATCCAATAGAAAGCAAATAAACAAAAATTTGAACAGTATAACAGAAGTCAGCAATTTGGACATAAAAGTAACTTAGACTGTGCTTTATTATGCATACTCTGTACAGTTTCAAGCAATCAGACCACCACCACTAAGCTGTTCTTTCAAACAGCAAGTATGTTTGTTTTTCTACAGCCACGAGGCAAGATTTATCAGTTAATATTTCTACTTGTGCCTACTACTGAAAAAAAAAGATTAAAAAAAAATGCAAGAAAAACATAAAAGGGTATATTGCTAAATTCCTTTTTATTTTTATAAACCATGTTAAATGTCTAAAATGTTTAAGTGATATCAGTGTGCATATGCAAAAACACAGTAAAAAATACAGTAGTGAAATAACAGAGGTTCAAAGGGACCAGACGTCACACTGTAGATATCACTTTCTTCAAGTGGTGTTCAGCAGCTACTTGTACAAGTCTGAATGTGTCTGGGGAGATAATATAAATAGATACAAAGCCCTAAAGTCTCTGACTGACTGACATTTTGGCAGTTACCAGTAGATGGCTGCAATTTCTAGTTGCTGAAATGGCTCACTCAGAACTATTCTGTTCCAAACAGCTGCTGGAAATGAACCAGCCACTAGCTATGTCTTGAAGACTGTTGCTGCTGGGCTTGTCCTGCTTATGCAACAGAAAAATATGTACCTAAAAAAACCCAGAAGTTTATAGACTGCATCCATGTCGTTCAGTACTTGTGGGATTCAGTAGATATTTACAGCCTCTGGTTCTGAAAGGCCCTTCGTTTTGTCCTCTTATGTTAGTCATAAAGTCCATTAGTCACACACATAGTTAAAAAATCTGTGTGACACCCTTAACCTATCTCCTCCCTCCACCCCTAAACAATCCAATATGCAGCTTCCTTTTCTCTGAAATATGTGCACAAATTGATATTGCAGGAGAAAACGTTTTACATTATTTTGTTTTTTTTTTTTTAAAAAAAAGAATCACTCTTTTCTGCTGATGTGCTTTATATGCAGTCTTCAAAACAACTTTTAATCTAGAGATTTTTCTTCACTTTGTCTGGGTCTAAAATTGAGGAGGTTAGTTTTATTTTAAGAGCATGAATATTTAGCAGTATGAATATACACAGTCCTGTCTTGGCACAATACATTCTGGGGGTGTTTTACCTACATCAGTGCCTCAGTATCACTTAACCCGCTGCAAAGATGTGAATGATGCATGTGAAACACATCAAAGAGGAAACCATGTAACGGAAGAGAGCAAAGAAAAAGATGGAAGACAGTTACAGACCACAAAAATACAATGAACACTATTCCAGTAGGTTGTGACATGACCGCTTCTCATTATTTTGGGGATTTTTGAATGGAGAGTGAAAAAACACTGAGGAAAATATCACATGACATCCAAAGGAGATCTTGGTTAACTCCTATGGGATGCAGATGTGGTGACTAACAGGTTGTCATGGGCATGTGTTAGGTAACAGTGCTGGACTGCATCAGAGGAACTAGTGAGCTGTCAAACTCCTAGGAGTGGGGTGAAGAAGTTGCAGAGCCTGCAGGTGTATGTAAGACCCTGAATGCTTGTTATTTCATGAACAGAAAGTCCTCTTCCCTCTCCTCTAACAAACTAGTGAACAAAACAGTAATCATTTCAGTTTAATTTCCAAAAGACATTTTAGAAACACAGCCTTAATGACACCAAGCTCACATTTGAAGGTGCTGAGGTAGTTAGGAAGGGGATGTCATACTATCTTCCTGCTTTCCCCAGCTAGGGAATCAGTGACATGTTAAAACAGCACCATATTTTGCTGATGCATGTTGTTTAGTGAGCGTCTTGGGGGATAGTCAACATGTATACGACTGTCTCCATATTTTGTGGAACTTCAAGAGAAGAGCTTGCTTTCTCTGAATAAATGACATTGCATAGCTCCTGTTCAGTGCTGTTCAGGTAACACTGGTAGGTATATTCAATAGGTTACAAATTCTTCAGTTTTCTGCAAGGAGTGCTAAAGATTGATAATGGTGAATAGAATCAGTCCAGCACATTTCAGTTCTTCACTAACATACTCTTGAAACAGGGGTCAAAAATAAAATAAAGCAAAAATATACATTGTATATGCAAAATATGGAACATTTTTGAGATTGTTCTTGCCCAGTGTGATTGCTGTTTTTTTTTTTTTTTCCCCCACATAATTACTGGCAGTATGCCTTATATCCATTAAGACATTTGTTTTCCTAGTCTTCTGATTGTTATATGTGTTCTACTTCACTTTCCTTACCACAGGAGTCAGCTCATGTACACACACATTTCAAGAAGCTAGACATTAATATAGAAGTATAGAAAAATAAATTGTGAATGGTGACACAAGAAAAGATGACTGGTATGGATACACGTATCTGTGTATCAAAACTACCGTATCAAACAAAGTGTTAGTACCATACTATTGAGATAGCTAGACTTTCTAGACATTCTCTGTCATAGCAATAAAAGTAAAACAGAATGAGCATTGTAACAGAAGTGGATTAAAATAAGAATGTGTGTATTTGTGTGTGTGTGTATGTGTACAAAAGCGGGTAGGTTTTCCCCTTCCACACTTTTTCAGATAAAATGCTTTGAAGAAATAGTTCTGCCACTACTGAAATGCTTTTAGAATCAAAGAACAGTTTGGGTTGGACGGGACCTTTAAAGGTCATCTAGTCCAACCTCCCCGGAAGGAGCAGGGACATCTCCAACTGGATCAGGTTGCTCAGAGCCCCATCTTAGATGAGCAAGCATGGAATGAGAGCAACTTTGCTAAATGCACATCAATTCTTAACAGTTTAATATAATTCAGAGTATTGATTTTTGTTATTAAACTGTGTTGTAATATTGTGCTATAGATAGAAACATGTATCTGCAGTATGCACTGCATTCTAAAGAAGATTTCAAAATGATGGAGTGCCACTGTCTATCACAAATTTAAGGTGCTAGTTATTATTAAATGGAAAATTAAAAAAAAACCCAAACCAAAACCAACTCCCGATAGTAAACTTTGTTATCGATTGATAGATTTTGCTGATGAAAGAATATGAAATATTACCAGATTCTTCCAGTACCTCAAGGGGGCCTACAAGAAAGATGGGGAGAGGCTGTTCAGTAGGGCATGTTGTGATAGGACGAGGGGTATTGGTTTTAAAATAGAGGGGGGTAGATTTAGATTGGATATTAGGAAAAAATGTTTTACAATGAGAGTTGTAGAACACTGGAACAGGTTGCCCAGAGAGGTGGTGGATGCCCCATCCCTGGAAACGTTCAAGGCCAGGCTGGATGAGGCTCTCAGCAACCTGATCTAGTTGGGGATGTCCCTGCTCCTTGCAGGGGGGTTGGACTAGATGACCTTTGAAGGTCCCTTCCAACTCTAACCATTCTATGATTCTATGATTCTGTGATAATATATAAGGATTAATTATTTTTACAGTTGAAATATATAAGGATGACTCCTTTTGAAGCCCCTAGCATAAAAAAAAAGGTCTCAAAAATAATAACTTTGTAGGACTGACAGTCATTTGCTCATGAACATTAAATCTCAACATATTTGCAGTCCCATCTTCTTTAGCTTTAAAGGTTAAACTTTAACAACTGCTGTTTCTTGTCACTAGTGTAAGATTTACTTACAATATAATCTTTAGATGAAAGTCAGATAAAAAAAATGAGTAACACTTTTAGAGAAGTTTATTCTTCCTTTTTTGAAATAATGAAGGAAACTCTCTGTGAGAGGAACATACTAGTTTTTTGTATTAATTTGTAGAGCACATAGTACAATGGTGTCAGTATCTTTGCCTATAACCTGCAAATTATGCCATAATGCAAATAAAAGTCAGTGCAGTTTTTGATGAAATGTAAATTAAAATATCAAATAACCAAATCTGACCTCAGAAACTCTCCTTCGTTGTGACCTGTTGACTTCATGGTCTTCTCTGCCTGGTCTTTAATTCTACTACTGAAATCAAAGAAAAAGATCAGATTGGGATTTCTTTCGTTTAAGGAGACTAAACTATCTATAGAAGGTTCTTTGTGAAAGACTGAACACTTGGAATAAGCTGAATCTTCATTTTTGACTTTTGAAGTTCACTTCTGAAGAATCTGGAAGAAAGGATGGGGCTAACTATGTTGTCCCAAGTACGACAGACAATTCAATTTTACTGGCTATAATGTATGGAGAAGAATATGAAGGTGGTGAGGCAGGAGTTAAAACTGATATTTAGTTTTCTCTTGCTCTTAGAATTTGTGCCAAAGACATCTGGAGTTTTGCAAAGATTCTTCTTCCTTTTTTTTTTTTCTTTCTTTCTTTTTTTTTTCCATTTCTTTTTTTTCCCCCTTCTTTTTTTTCCCCTTTCTTTTTTTTTTTTCCCATCTGACATTTGCATTAATAAAATAATTAAATTAAGAACACTGAAGTAAATAGTAGAATTAGTAGATAGTACCTAGAATACGGACAGCAAATTAAAATACAAGGATAACTTGTGAAAGTAACAAAACAAAACAAAACAAAACACCCACCCTCTCTTTTGTGCAGAGCATCAGTAGCAAACATAAACCAATGAAAATAGTGTCACATTTTCACAAAGAATGTGGAATAGGAACCCACTAGTGCTTTTTTTTTTAACCAGATGCTAACAAATAATCTGTGAAATTACATAAAGTTTTCATTAATTCTGTGCAAGTTTGTTTTTCTTTTAACAGAATTATTGAGCAAGAAAGGTGACATTTGTTCTTACTCATCCCCCACAATCCCCTGATCACTTTTCAAAACATGCATGTCAATTATTCTACTAAGTGTGGAAAAAGCAGTCTGAAACATTGTTAAACGAACTATATGAAGCCTTGAGGAGACACAGTAGGTGGCTGAAGTGAGAATTAAAAATGCCATGTTCCTGAAGCTTACACATTTTTAATATTACCCTTCAAAGCTAGCAATGATTGTAAGATCATTCCAGCCTCATGATATAATTAATTGCTGTAATTTCAGACATTTCAAAAGAGAACAAACCCTTCATACTTAATGAGAAGGAGCTTGATGGATCTAAACATTTGTTTTCATACAAGTTTGGAAAATATTGTTAGCAATGAGGGTGCAAATTGACTCTATTTCTGATTTTTAACATAGAGAACAAATTTTAACTGTTGCTTACAATTAAGCTACCAACTGCAAGACTATTGATTATTTTAGATGGTTCTCACATTGCTGTTCCTCTTGAACTGAACTACTCCAATTTAGAAGTTTCTTACTTCTGTTTCTCTTCAGTCTGTCCACAGATAAAAGCTCTTCTTCTACCTAAGACAATCTGTTCACTCTGACACACTACTAAGTAAATTAATTCTTTTTTCTACTCATTGACGGACTTCAAATATGCCACAGCTGCTCTGAATTTCCTCACTATTTAGCTCACTTTCTCAAGTTTTCCCTGGAAAATATTTATTACAAAGGATTTGATACTCATGGTTTGAAACTAAAATATCATTTTAGAGATTGTTATAGTAGCATTTGGTGAAAGTTATGATGCACTTCCCATTCTTTCATTGGATGGAGCCCCCAACATAAGAAGGACATGGACCTGTTGGAGCGAGTCCAGAGGAGGGCCATGAAGTTGATCAGAGCACTGCAGCACCTCTCCTATGAGGACAGGCTGAGAGAGTTGGGGCTGTTCAGCCTGGAGAAGAGAAGATGCCAGAGAGACCTTATAGTGGCCTTTCAATACTTAAAGGGGGCCTACAGGAAAGATGGGGAGAAACCCTTTAACAGGGCCTGTTGTGATAGAACAAGGGGTAATGATTTTAAAATAGAGGGAGGTAGATTCAGACTAGATATAAGGAAGAAATTTTTTACGATGAGGGTGGTGGAACACTGGGACAGGTTGCCTGGAGAGGTGGCAGATGCCCCATCCCTGGAAACATACAAGGCCAGACTGGACGGGGCTCTGAGCAACCTGATCTACCTGGAGATGGCCCTGCTCCTTGCAGGGGGGTTGGACTAGACGACCTTTAAAGGTCCTTTCCAGCCCTAACTATTCTATGGATCTATGATTCTATGAGCAAGTTTATAATTGGGAACCTTCAAAGAAGTTACAGAGGCTCTGAAACTGCAAGAAGGGAAAAGAGCAGTTTAAGACTCGTAGAAGATTAGTGACTTTTGGAACATTTTGAGGATTTCTCTTTCTGAGCAAGTCATTTCTTGGGTGAGGTGTTATTGCTAGAGAAAACAGGCTACTGCAAGATTTACTGACTGGGTGCACAGTTAAAATTTTATTTTCTCTTGTCACAGTCATACGAGGTAATTGTGAAGGTAATAGTGGCTTTGAAAAGGTGAGGTCAGATTCTCATCTGGCCCATGTATTTGCCTCTGTGCCAGGGCTACGCCAGAAGTTTGGGGAATGTTGTGTCAAATAGTATCCCATTCCAAGTAAAATATACCAAGTGCACTGCATTTACTACTCTGTAACTTTCTGTCATCACTGTAGTCATTAACACAAAGTAACACTTGTTTATACATGGCCCTGCTCTGAAGACCTTAGTCATGTGCTTTGATATACTTACTTGCATCCGTGCCAAGGGGTGTAGGAGATGTGGTATTAGGAATTTTCTCCTCACACACACTTTGTAATCACAGAACTTATAGTTCAACTCAACTGTCTGAGGGCCTGTTAGATGAACCTGGTGATTGCCATAATAACGAGAAGGCAAGCTAAATGGGCTAAAGAGTTAGCTGCTTCTCAAGCCAGTATTAGCATCCTGGTAGCGGTATTTTAAATATCAAGCAGCATTCCTTTCTATGGCCTAATGGCAGCTCTAATTGTGTTCAGGCTCTTGACAAATAATCTTGTATTAGATGTGAGTGTGTTTGTTTGCATGCGTTCTTGTGCATGTATAACTGAGGGAGACTGAAGAGAGCAATGTGATAGAAAACAGGAACAGTAGGCCTGCCTCTGATTTGGAGGATGGCTATTGAAATCCTCTCTGAGAGCCACTGTGCAGGCACCATGTATTCCCTCTTCCCTTGTGCTCTGGTATAGGGCATGGTGTTCACATGGGCCATCTGCCTTCAGTAGCTCGCTTTTGCTGATACCTCTGTGCTTTATGTCAGTCTCACTGTAAGTAAACACCATCAAACCTTAATTTTTCTGTGATCTTTCTGAAAATGAATACAGAACATTTGGCTATGCAAGACTGTGATGATGACATCTAGCTTGCTTTGTAATAACTCTGACTGGGAGATGTCTCCCCTGAGGTTAATCTGCACTTATCTGAAACAAGTCTCTCTTGCAAACGCATCAGGCAGGGCTTTACGCTATGCTGATAGCTTGGCATGTAGAGATTCCATTTCAAAGAACCCCTTTATCTGCTCTGATTTTTTTTTTTTTGAGTTATAATAAAGCCTGTCTTCAGAGATAACTTGCCTTTGGTGTCTTTTGGTATGTCCACTTCAGGTAAAATGTCAGATAGCACAGCTTAGGCCAATAAGAGGTAATCTAGTAGATCTGAAAAAAAAAAAGAAAGAAAGAAAAAAGCAAGCAATCTTCTTCACAGGAACAGTTATTTTTACCTTTGATTTACTCATTTCCTAAGTCCTAAATAATAAAATAATAAAATAATTTCAAGTCCTAAATAATCCTAGATGCTTTAGTCAACAGCAATAGACACAAATATTTTCTCATCTTGGTCAGGAACTAAGATGTTTCTTCAAAGATGTGAGCAAGCTCCACTTTTATTCATAATTCTTGTGTCTTCATCTGGAACTAGCTCCAGCTGTGGTTGAAGAAAGTTATAACAACATCAGTTTACATCTAATAAATACTGGTTCATTGCAGAAACATTTTGGAGTTCTACTTTGTTCCCAGATGTAATTCAAAGTGCACAGTTTTACTTTTAACTCCATAGATCCTGACATTTCTGAAAGATATGATTTCAGAAACTAAACACTTGGCAAAATTTTCTGTAGGAAAAATGGGTGAAATTTCATCAAAATCATGTTCAGATGATGATATTTGGATAAGATCTTAGAATTCTGATCAACTTTATATTTTACTAGATTTTTTTTTTCACGTGTAATGGCACATTGTGCAGAATGCCTGAATTTATATTGAAGTTAGGAAACATTATCATTACAATTTCTCAAAAAAAAGAAAAACATGCTGTAAAATAATGAAATAAAACCAGATATATCAATTCACTCTAGAATTTATTTTTCTCTACAAATGAAACTAATGTCAATGTGTCCGTTTCTGCAAGCATGACTAGCATGTAATTCTTTTAACGTAATTTTACTGTTATTTTAGATCTCTATATTCTCTGTAGTGTGGGGTTTTTTTTCAGAGTACATCCTGAGAATGTGAATAAAGGTAAAATATAAACCAGAAAATGTAAACAAATATTTCTAAATACATTGGAAATGAAATAAAAATGAACAAAAAAAAAAAAGAGGAAAAAAAATGAAAAAAATACTTAAAATTACCAGTGGGCTGGATATTAGGAGGAAAAAAACCAAACAAAAAACCCCAAACCCTCTGAAACAAGTTTTGTGTGAGCGCAAGAAAATATGAATAAAATTTGCATCTATGTTTTACAGTTCCAAAGTTATTTTAAAAGTCAAATAAACAGTCATCAGATGGTTGGGTTTGCTGTTTTTTTTTTTCCCTGCTATTAAAGAAAAACCACAAACCCACACTTTCAGACTCAACGGCCATGAAAATGTGTAAAATAGCCAGTATAAAATGGCTTGACCATATAAGATCGGTTTCTGGTTTTTTTTAAATGCAATGCAGAAATCCAAAGAATAAACAATTCTAAAGGTAACACAAATTCTAACGGTAACACAATTGATTTTGAAGCAATTTGCTATGTCATTTGGGAAAATAGCTAAGACTTTCCAAATCCTTGTTTAAAGCTCCTTGAATAGACAACATAGTCAGGCTTAATTGAAAGGTTGGATAGGATACTAGCAGACATACTGCATGGAATGTATCAAAAGTTTTTTTAGTTTTATTTCTTTCTGATAAAAAGCAAATTAAGAGCATTAACTGTGGTTATCTGGTTTTTTTTATCTTACACTTTTAAAATAAATTATTTTTATTACAAATTTATAAAAATAATATTTCAGACAAAAACAAAAAGCAGCCTGTTAGCCAAATTCAAGTATTGTTTTTTAAATAATTTATAGCCATAATATGTCCTTATTCTGCAGTCTTTATGTCCCTCTAGTTTTCCATATGCCTTGGAGGATTAGTATGTTCCTTTGGATATCCTCAAATACTTGTACTTTATACACTGATTCAATGACACTATGCACACAAAATTTAGATGCCTGCATTATATGGACTAGACCATGTCTTATGCTATCTTTATGACCCAAAATCTCTTGACTGGCCCTGACTTAGTCCTTGTCAATTAAATATTTTCCCAGCACTTAGTAGTGGTCACAAGTGTTACTAGTCAGGTGGTTCCTTGCTTTTTCATCCAGATCTAGTGCATGAAATGACTGGAAGCTTTAATAACTGAGAGCTATTTCTTCCATAATAAAAACTACATATTTGTTACATAGTATGTAATTTAAAAACTCATTTTTAGAGTACAGAATAAATGACTGAAAAGAGGGAGAAACCACATCTTTTATTACTTTTCCTTTCATTATTGGAAGCTGTGTTTTGGTTGCAGAGTTTTTTAGTCATGGGGCCACGTGTAGTCACCTATAACATAGATTACTACCTTTCAGATAGTTATTCCAGCTGATCTCTTTATCCTGTGGAAAGTAATTTGCACTATTTCAGATGCCTGGAGTAAGATGGTGGACAAATATCTACCATGCATATGATTCCATTTACCAGGAATATGAATGCTTACAGGCAAAATGACAGTAACTTTTTGCAATTAAAGTTACTTTTGCCATTTATAGGCAAAAGGTAAGTTACATGGCCTGTAGAACAATCAAAAATGTCTAAGTTCAATGGCTTCTGAAAATAAAGTAAAAAACCATTGGAGGAGAGCACTGCAAATAGCAAGTAATTCTCTAACTTCTGATCTGTGACTGACCAAAAAAACTCCTACAATGGAAGAAGATTCAGAGGAGACACGCAAGGGCCATGCGCCTGTGAAACTCAGGGAATCAGATGGGTTGTGACAGACCAAAGCTGTTGCAAAGAAGCTGTCATCTCAACACAAAGGGAACCATAGGTTAGCCTTTGCTTTAGATAAACAGGCATGTCAGTTGAGTGGAGCAGCTGGTGGCGTAAATGTTTCTCCCTGAGTTCCTTTGGAGTGCAAATGTCCCCTGAGTTAGCCAGACCAGCATGGGCGGAGTGAATACGTGGCTCAGCCCAACACAGAGGATGACAACAAAGCAACTAACAAAATAATTTCAAAGAAAGGAGTGGGCTTGAACTGGCTTCAACATACATATTACTTCTTGGCAATTGAGGATGCCCAGCATCATGATGGTGAGTATATTACAGAGATGGGTAAAGGGAATCACATTGTGACTGAACTGTATATTACAATTACTTTATTTTGTTACCTATAACTTATGTTTGTATTATGTTTTAAGTATATTTTGTATCACTCTGCTAAATCAGAAATCCTATGTAACATCAAATATCTTCAAACAAGTAAATTTTATATTAAATATTCCACCCTCTGCATGTGGAGTATCTAAAAGAAGCTGGTCAAGGAGTCTGGGACTCCGGCACAGTCCCACAGAAATGCTGAAAGCCAATATTTCTGATGATTGACATTTGATAAGTGCAATGTTCATAAGGCTCTGTAACCTTAATTTATTGACATGCACACTTAATATTAATGTCTTTTTAATAAAGATTGTCCTTAGTGCTAATGAATAGGAAGATATCTAATTAATCAGATTAATGTATATAGAAAGGGAAAGAAATCAAATTTGTATCTACACATTTAAACAGTCTCTCTCAGCACCCCTCTGCATTTAACTACTGAATTGTTTAATTTGTTAGTTCTTTCCTGATATTCCTACTCAAAAGGGTATACATAAACATGCATACAGGACAGAGAAGACTGATAAAAACTCTAAGAAATTATTTTCCAATTACTGTTTCAGCTAAGTTTCTACATGAGGCTTTGTAGTTCTTGCGGGATCAGCTCTGTGAATGGATGTCTTCCTTTGTAATGCAGTCTCTTTAACACTGAGCTACAGTTATACTCAGTGCATTGTCTTAAGGGAGCAATCTTTCTCACTTTGTACACTTTACCTGCACATGCTAAAATCTTCATGGAAGATGTATTTTTCAGTTTCACACAGGAAAGAAGACAAGTAGCAAAAACATGACTTTCTCCAAGCAGCCATATGTTTAATATTTAGACAAAACTGTGTATTTTCAGTCTTGTAGATTGAATTTGAAGGCATTAAAAAGAAAATTATTTTTAATCCTCACTTATGGTAATATAACTTAATCCATCTCCATGAATAATAAGGAAAAGGATTCATAAAACAGTGTACTGTGTCTTGTTTCTTAAAGATAGGAGTCTGAATTAAGGTATCAGTCTTCTTACACAGTTCAGAGTACTGCAAGCATGAGACAGAACTAAGAATAAATAAACTGAAAGTGTTTCAAATTATAGCATGGTTATGATGCAGCATAGTATATGTTTATGTCTGCAGGTTCCAAATTCAAGCTTCAGGCATTAGCATAAAACTTCTTAATGTTTCTGAATAAAACTTTTGAAGTCCCATGACTTCCTAGTATTTCACTGGATATATTGTCATTAAGTGTGCCATTATAAATGTGATAGAATAATAGACATCTCAGATTTTTTCAATCTTTCTCAAAGCTCTCGAGTAAGAAAGAAAAATTCCATTACTGAAATACATTTGGAAGATCTGTGAAACCTCCTGCAGAAGCATAAGTATATGCAGAGAATTTACAGCTGTAAGTTTTCATACCTATAGTACTTATCATAGAGTCACAGAATAGTTTAAATTGGAAGAGACCTTTGAAGGTCATCTAGTCCAACCTCCCCTGCAAGGAGCAGAGACGTCTTCAACTAGATCAGCTTGCTCAGAGCCCCTTCCAACCTGGCCTTGAATGTTTCCAAGGATGGGGCATCTACCACCTCCACATGCCACTTGTTAAAATGTTTCATTAGCCTTGTTGTAAAAAATTTCTTCCTTATGTCTAATCTAAATCTACCCTCCTTCAGTTTAAAATAATTACCCCCCATCCTATCAGAACAGGTCCTGCTAAAAAGTTCATCCCTGCCTTTATTATAATGCCCTTTTAAATACTGAAAGGCCACAATAAGGCCTCCACGGAGCCTTCTATTGTCCTGGCTGAACAACCTCAACTCTCTCAACCTGTCCTCATAGGAGAGGTGCTCCAGCCCTCTGATCTTCTTTGTGGCCCTCCTCTGGATTCTTTTCAACAAGTCCATGTCCTTCTTAAGTTGGGGGCTCCAGAGCTGGACATAGTACTCCAGGTGGGATCTCACGAGAGCAGAGTAGAGGAGGAGAATCCCTTCCCTCAACCTGTTGGCCGTACTTCTTTTGATGCAGCCTCGGATGTGGTTGGCTTTCTGGGCTGCAAGCGCACATTGCTGGCTCATGTTAAAGTTCTCATCAACCAACACCCTCAACTCCTTCTCCTCAGGGTTACTCTCTATCCATTCTCCATCCAGCCTGTATTTGTGCTTGAGATTGCCTGGACCCATGTGCAGGACCTTGCACTTGACCTTGTTGAACTTCATGAGGTTCACACAGGCCCACCTCTCCAGACTGTCGATGTCCCTCTGGATGGCACCCCTTTCCTCCAGTGCGTCGACCGCATCACATAGCTTGGTGTTGTCAGCGAACATGCTTAGGGTGCACTCTATCCCACTGTCCATGTTGCTGACAAAGATGCTGAACAGGGCTAGTCCTGACACTGATCCCTGAGGAATGCCACTCGTCACCTGTCTCCACTTGGACATTGAGCCGTTGACCACTACTCTTTGAGTGAGGACATCCAGCCAACTCCTTATCCACTGAGTCGTCTGTCCATCAAATTCATGTCTCTCCAGTTTAGAGACTAGGATGTTGTGCGGGACAGTGTCAAATGCTTTGCACAAGTGCAGGTAAATGAATTATGACTTATGAAACCCAAAGGCCTAAAGGAGTTCTTCCTAGGGTTACAGCACATGATTTGATCACCATCAGTGTTGTGACCTCTGACAGTTGTCTCTTAAGTCCATGTAAGGTTTTCTGCTGATACCCTCTTCTCAGCCACTCTCACAACATTCATTCAAACAAATAAGGTGTTCTACACAGCCAAGTAGGCCCAGAACCTTGTAGAATCAGGTTCTTTATATTCATAGTAGCCCTAGGCTTGTCCAACGCACTCACACTAATTATTTTAGGTACTTAAAAAAACCTAAGCAAGAACGCTATCATGTTCTTATAGAATCATAGAATCATAGAATGGTTAGGGTTGGAAGGGACTTTCAAAGGTCATCTAGTCCAACCCCCCTGCAAGGAGCAGGGACATCCCTGACTAGATCAGGTTGCTCAGAGCCTCATCCAGCCTGGCCTTGAATGTTTCCAGGGATGGGGC